>UZAN01039848.1:16989-29768 GCA_900618425.1 Echinostoma caproni | reverse complement strand
TTCCTAATCTCTTCACTTTTAGTTGCATAGACCAATATTTGTTTTTAATAGAAAAAAAGAATATTTTTCCCGGAGGAAGAATCAATGCGCGCAAACTGCAATATAGCTCGTGAGGATAATTGTGTTAAAATCAACAGATCGGTGAGGTTTTCGTTGGTTTATTATGCTCAACACAAAGCCTGTGGTTTGAATACTACAAATGACTTATATCTGAAGTGTGAACTTTGATTGTAGACGACCAAATTTAATAAACAGTGACTATACAAATCATTTGAGTATTCAATTCAAATAAACACCGATTCTTCTATATAATGAAAATCAGCTTGTTACAAAAGAAGAATGTGCGGAAGGATCCAACGAACGAGGAACAAAAGAGTAAATAGGATAACATCGGCGAGTTTGAGAAATATCAACCTCTTTCGAGTAGAACAAACCTATCTGTTCAGCTTTATATGCAAACGTAGTTGTCTGCTATCAAGCAAATGAATCAGGTTGAGAGGTTAACCTCTGTTACCGTTAAGTGAGTTTCCAGTTCGAGATACAGAAAAACGTGTAAAACATCCTTTTCCCTTTATCCCTTTCATCAACATCAGAAGACATATGTGGGCAGAATTGATATTGGCCATCAATTTCACTTGCTCTCATCCATGTGTAAACGCACATTTATATGATCATGTGAAACGAAGACCCAAGGAGTTGAAATCAGTCATTTGAATAAAGTTCTGGAAAAGTGAGTTGCATGATTTGCGTTCGGTTAGGAGTTGAGCTCAAGTAGATGACAACATTTTTTATGAAGGTGAACTATTACGAACGATGTGGTGAATGTGGTGGAGGGAGGTGGATGGAAGGTAATGTCACGTCATACTATGGTAGGGTAGTATCAAGTGTGACATTATCACTACCACGGTAACAACAGCTGCATCACGTAGTTTTTAAAACATAATTGCGCTTTCAAGCGATGAATAATTATCGTTTCTGAGAATTGCAAAGTCCTTGAACTTCGAGGTCTCGCATTGACTCAAAACGCTTTGGCTGTCTACATGGTGACCGGAATCTAACAAATGACGGGCAATCGCACTAGATGCTAATTTCCCTCAGCGAGAACCAAAGTGTTTCGGAATATTTTCACACATTCTGGTTGATAAATGACGTTCTGTCCTTCCGACGTACGGCTGACCGTATTAAAATAAATAGATGCAGTTGGAGATAGCACTAACGTCTTTTCGATACACTTTAGTGCGTGTGAGGGAACGAAACTTCCCGTAGACCATCATTAGTCTTGCGGCATTGTACGTCCTTTCGATGGCGTGTGTTAAACGTCGAGTTATCTTTATTGTTACATTATATCCCTCGAAAGGCAGTTCACTATAGATATCTTTCTTCTTAGCCGATAGGGAATTAGGCTTGTGGTTGATCGGCTTGCTGTATTTGTGAATGGATGTGATGGGATGACCATTGTCTAGCAAAGCATGAGTCAATCGGTCTGTTAGGATGTGCGTAGAACGAGAGCACGTGAAATTGATGGCCAATATCAATTCTGCCCACATATATCTTCTTGTGTTGATGAAATACAAAAAAAGGTTTTCCAATCATACCTATGCTGAAAATTTCAGTGAATCAGCTCCCAACAACGGTTTGCTTCCCAAGGTGTATAACTGTTTACTGTAGCATTTTCGAATTCTGTCACGACATAGTTGAAGTCAATTTTGTCGTAAACCGCAAAATCGATGACTTATCTCAAGAACCGCATCAGTGAGAAGAAAGATTTCACATTTGTTTCAAAAGTTTCACTTTCAATGTTCGAAATAGAAATCCCAGCGGAAATCCACCCTGTGTGTTAGTCTGTTGCATTCACCACAATTTTCTCGGTGTGAACATTCCCTCAAAACCTTCACGCATTTCTCCATAATTTCCTCTGCATGGAAGCAGTGTTCATCACTCTTCCCCGAAAATGTATTTGGAAATTTATTTAGGACATTACTGTCACCATCATGTTATATGCGTTGGGTGAGTCATAGCAAACCCGGGTCTTTGTGATCCTCTAATATGTTGGACCCTGGTCGTTGTGCGATTCGAGCAAAGGATTATAAACAGTTTCTCAAAGCGGCATGAAACGTTCCAATTAGGTTTTTAAAGGCATACACCACTCATGACGTTGCTATTTTTAGTAGGCAGCTGACCAATAAATGACACATGAACAATGTTGCATCCAAGCGCTTCGTTTCGTGTCCCTTTACGGAAACAAGCATTCATCTACTCCGCATACATGGACATAGTAACAGCGATCTCCATGTAAATGGAGCACGTGGTGGAAATGCGATTTCTGGTCGCTTAAAACTGTTTATGCCGTATACGTACAGGCACATGCCACTGCCCGCTCCATTTCGAGTTAATCTCAAATCAATTTAATTGTTTCATTGTGCCAATCCATTTTCATGTTCCAGCACTTATGTTACTAGTGTTCATGAAGAAATAGTGTACATGTGTATCTATATGTCAAGAAGAGCTTAATATTTGTGAGAAGTAAATGGACATTAAGCTCTAGGCATCAGCCTTGGGGCCAAAATGTTGGGGTTTTCTTTCCAAACCTGAAAATTTGAGATTGAAGTTCTGTTAAGGACACAAAACGGAAGACAACGATGAATCCAAATCAGCTGCCATCCAGTGCACTTTGCAATCCATCGCAGGAATGTATCATTCAATCAACTTACGAGCAATACATTGTCTCTTTGGTCGGTTAATCTACATGCCGTATCTGTTACTTCTAGCTATCAAATGGGCCTGTCCAAATATGGCATGTGGTTTACATCTTCAGCCGCTCTAGTAACGTGACATCTTATAATTATTGAATGAAAATAAGTTTCCAATATTCGTACATTACGGAACGTGTGCAAATTTATGAATTCAGTGTTAAACAGGGGTGTAACTCCGAAGGTGGCCGTTTCACATTCTTCTGACGTGAGCAACTGAAAAAGGTTCATGAATCATTTAAAATATATGCATTTCGCTGTTGACAACCGACTGCTTTCGAAAGTTACGAAATTCTGTCGGATAGGAAAAGCCAGAAATTGGAGCCATTTATTTATCGTTGTACGTGAACGTTATACAATTAGGGATTGATTCAGATTAGCCACAACGGATTTCTCAACTAGTGTTTTTATCCTTGGTGTTTCCTCTTTGGTGATCGGAGAAAGGCAAAGTAATAAATCAATGCTCGGTAAGAATACGTGTTGCGTGAGTCCCCTAACAGCGAAAGATGTGTTCATTAGAAGGGTGTGCGTATTCACCGGCTGACCTCAAAATAGTAGTAGTACTAGTAGTATATCCATCAAAGAGCATCACTTCCGCAGACGTTCCATTGGTCGGGATGACAAATTGTGGTACAAATTTTTAATTGATCAGATTCAAATGTGTATATCTGAAGTACAAATATATCAGAGCAATTAGGGGGGATAAAACATGAAAAAATGAGAAGAGAAATAAGCAACATTCCTGTTTCATGACTGGTTGTTGTTCACACTTTGGTCATCACACATGCGCACTGGTTCGAGGGTTGGTTCGCGGGTTGACAGGGTCGTGTGTGTTGGCCATGGAAGACCGAGCGTTCTTACAGATTGCTTTTTTAGCATACAGGGGGGGGGGTAGTGTAGGCGGATTCCGATCGCTTCCGCTGTGGCCAGAATGCCACTCTTAATCTCCTTAGATTTACGGCTGCCAACTAAGTAGATGGGTCGAAATGCCTCGGCCAAATCAATCACGTGATTTGACTCCACTAAGTGTGAAACGACTGAACTGTTGATGGTGCTAATCAGCACACTGCTCAGCCAGACCGGGTGGTACTTGCGGTCTCGTTCACATAAAAGTCTGCTCGTGCGGCCAAAATAAATTGTCCCACTGGAACAGGTGAACAAGTACACACAGAAAGAGACTGCAGAAACAGGCAATTTATCTTTGAATTGAAAGGGCTAAAGCGGCCTGGAGATGAATACAAAGTGCAGTTTCGCGCCGGGAAAGCTTTTTCCATAGCTGTACTCAGTTGACGTTTCACCATCTCGACAGCTATGTCGCCTATAAAGGGTAGTAGTGTTTAAACCGGTTTCTATTCAACGGTAGGAATCTTATTTGGCAACCGGTGACGCTTCAAAACTTTGTCCACGAATCGCACCTTTTAAGAAGGAAAACCACTTGGATACATTTTAGTTTGCTCTCAATGGTATCATCAGTACATATTCTGAAGTACAATGAAATGCAGTTGTTTTGTTTTCTGTCTCCTCTCATCTCGTTTGAGAAAGGCGCTATTTGCCAAAGTAATGGACAGGTCAAAAAATACCCACTAATCTCAAATCAATAAAAAATCTTCTTTGAGGAGAACATAATTTGAGAATCAGTCTAGAACTAACTGCCAGCAGGCATTTGGTTTGATTGGTTAAGTACGTAGACAAAACCTAGTACAGAGGGAACTGTATCAATCTTGAAGAACAACCATAAATGTATCTGCATGCAGCAACTGACAAACTCTATGAGACTTCAAATTTTCACTGCTCATGTATACCCGGTATGTTTCTTTTAATGTAGTTAAGACGAAAGTTGTTTCGTTTCTTTTCTGAAACCAACCTATCTATTTTCTGGTAGATCACCTACCTAAAATATCATAATTTTAATGGCATTTTAAATAATTAATGAACAGGAAGCACGACCCGAAAAGGTTTGTCTTCCCTCTGTGTGGTACTTTAGGAATTTATTTTATATGGTACAATTTGGTTTTGCAATCGAACTCTGTTGGCCTTTGGCTGGTTGCGAGGACATTTTAAACGCACCGAGATTGGTTATCTTATTTGGATAGCAGTTTTTCGCAATGCATTTCAGTAGCTAGACAACTGGTCGGTCATTTCAGCACAACACTCAAATATTCACCAGCCGATACCCGCGGTTTTTATCACATACAACAGGCATATTGCAACGAACACTTATTTATGTTTTATCCGATGCACAATGTTGACTGGTTCAATGAATTGTGGGTCAGAAATACCAAATATTGATGAAATAGTATCATGATCTACTATTGAAAATCGCCACAGAAAAAATGTCTTTCAGCCAGTTTAATAATCAGCCTCTCCGGAATGTGACCCCTTGGCTTTTGAACAGCTTCTAATAAAACGAGGACTACTTTGAATCTTGGCATCATTTTAGTGAACCCTTTGTATATTTTCTATAAGCTCAGTTGAATTTCTAAGTAGTTGCCTATCATTTTGCTATGAAAGTTTCTTGTCACTCCTTTTGACTTTACTCCACTGAATTGTGTGAACCGAGATGATATTGTACCCGTTTTGAAACAAAAACTCATTTCGACTTGACTTTGAATGGACGATTGCAGTATAACATTTGATGAGTTTGGAGGCGTCTAAAGATAATTGGTTGGAAATATTGCACAGAATGAATAAGTAAGCAGTAGGTTGCTGATGGTTGCTTTTAGATTATGATCTGGTTAATAGGAAGGCGTTTGAAGTCTAATAAGCAGGTCAATGAAAAACTGGACTGCGAATTTCTATGGTAGATAATGGACAATGAGATGACTATCGGAAATTTTCAGGTTTTGAACTGTTGATGATTCTTTGTTAGGTGGTTTACATCCTATGCATACAATCGGTTGGTTGACATGATAAATGAAGTACGAATGATCGTCAACCTTCTAGATTAACAGTGGTGTAAAAACAGACACTGGTGCGACCTGTTGTGCCCACAAAATAAATGCCAGAAGTCTTGTCTGATAATCAGGCAGGTTATTTTGTGGAATGCAGCCACAAAACTGATCTAATAAAAACTTCAACAGCTCGATGACGAACGTCAGGAGGGAGAGCCTATCAATCGAAAACCAATATTTATGTGCGCGAATTATGAGAGCGATTCCAGGTACTTCTCATACATTCCTTGGAAAAGAACAGCGCAGTTACATTAGCAGACGCATTTCAAAATAACTTTCGCTGAGAATATTCCCGAAGGAAATCAATCCCCCAAAATAGGAATTTTGGGGGGATTGATTTCGGCCTACTTTTCTCAACCTGATTCATTGATTCATTTTTGTTTGTCATGGGTGTGTATTCTCTTACTTAGAGTGACATACGCTACAGAAACGTTGATGATTTTATACGTATAGGAACGTTTGTAAAAGCCAAAAAGACATTGGGACAACGTTGAGAGGCCTTTACCGAGTCAATTAATCAACAAACATTAAACACACTATGGAAGAAACCCTGCAAAATGATCGAGGATTTCATCGATCTAGGGAAAGGTGACAGTAAATGAGATCGTGAAGAGTTTTGAACAAACCAGAGGTCAAACCGCTAAGGGTGACGTTACAGATCATGGGAGGCCAGAGTTTGTCAGTAGTTTTGTGATGTAGATTCAATGCGGTGTCCATATGTTTGGGTCCTAATTTATGTTTGACTGATTAGGTGAGTCGCATCAAGCAGATGAACTGATCATTGAGCCTATCCTGTCGATTTACAATGACATAAAAAGTGAAATAGTTACAAAGCTCGGGATGGATGATAAAGGACAAACGTAAAACGAAAACTCGAAAAAGGCTTTCGCCGTAAATAAAGCTAAAAACAAAAAAATGGGATGTTTACACATAAAACTGGATGCACTTGCATCCAAGAAGGAAATATAGTTTCACGTTTGTATTTCCATCATCGAATTTTTCTGATCGCGTTCCAACCATACATAAAAATCTCATCTTGAGCAAAAGAACTATTTAAAATTAGAGTATTCCGGACCTGGAATCAAATCGACGTAGTGTGTGATCTTGAATGACATTGACAAAAAAAGTAGAAGCTGATAAAGCCCGCTCCCCCCACTACCGCGTTTGCGTGCTCGGCTTGTAGCTTAACGGTTAATTGTATACTCAAAAAACAAAAGTGTAGTGAATACTGGTACCGATGATGCCAACTAGGCGGTTATGGTGAACATAGTGGAATACGAAACAAATGCCCTTAATCATCTAACAGAGGATCCGTACTGCAAAATTCCTCAAAAATGTGCTCAGTTGTTCAGGACTAGGATCCAAGTTAGGACTTCGGAGTTACTTTGAGCTATTAAACTGAAACTGGTTTTGATTAAATCTCAAAACCAAATCCTCTTCGAGATTTTATGGTTTATCCTAAATCCACTAAATATATATCCTCTTACGATTCATAACTGAATTTTAAAACACTCAAAAAATGCTGTTTCGAAAATATTCTCACATTCTACAAATATATTTAAATGCGATGGAAATCTCTGAAATGACTGATAAAAAGCACTGGACAACTGTTTCGTCCTACTTGGGACTCGTCAGTAGTGCGTACGTGTTGTGTCCCTGTCAAGACTCGAACTGCAAACCTTAGGATTAAGACTTCAACGCCTCACCCCTGAGCCACACGGTGGACGCTAGCTCGAAGAGTAAAATCGACAGCCAAGATCATCAACCGAATGGGCTTACCAACATTTCACCGACTAAATTGTTTATAAATATTTAAAAAACGGAACAAACATTGCCCTCCAACTCGAACCATTTTATCCAATCTCAGCCATTGTAGCAAACATTTTCGAGGACCATCTTGCAGAGAATAACAGGTGAGAAACATCAAAATATGATGAAGCTGACACACTTATGGTGATCAATAACGATCTTTCCACATATATGACCAATCACTTCTACAAAACCAAATCCTGCAATATAAAAGTAAGAAAAACAAGTAAAACGCTTGGAAAGCCAGGGATTTTCAATGTTTCATGTAACTTTACAATCTCCGTATACATAAGTAAAACACATTGGTGGATATTTCTCCCACTCCTGCGATCACGCCATAAATGCAAAGGACAAAAAGGTTTCTAACCATTTGAACACAACAAATCAATTCGCCCAAAACATAAAGGACAACTCAAAATAGCTTCAATTGATCACAACAGACTGGTAACTGATATCCCGGCAACGTTTCTACAGCAAGTTCGGAATGGTCTTCACAATTAACAATATAATCAGGTTTGTTTTGGCCACAACGTGAATACCAAATTTTTCAAATTTTTCGAAATGATCCGGAACACCTATGGATTATTAACTGTTTGGTCTTCACAATTCAGCAAAAAAACAAATTTGAACGAACCGCTTGGCTCGAAACTATTGTTATAGTTTACGGCAGCTATACAGCAACAAATATTGAACAGTTTCTGTACGCCAGTCGCAATTCCGGTAAACAGGACCCTTTGCTCACTTTTGATGCAATAAAAGGACAAACGACTAAAGACAAATCAATCAGATCTCATCTACAAAATAATGTCTAAGCAATGGCTAGCCATGTAGGTTAGAATAGCAAGTCCATAATTAAAGAAACAGTAACTGAATATCACAAAAGTACATCTCAGTGCTGAACCGTTGAGAGGGACACACTTGAAAATCAATTATTTCAAAACACCGTTTCAGGTTATATAGAGAACGAATAATTTCTCAGTCATCGATCCACATGGAGTCCGTGGAAAGGACAGAGCTTAGCTATCAGTTCGTCGGCTTGTTGAAACTCACNCCCTAACAAACCGACACAGTGTGAAATCTTGCCATACCACAAAACTCCTCACTGACTCTAACCTACCGTCATCTATTGTGTCATCCTAAGCTCTCCTCCTCCTCCTTTTCATCCTCGACGTGCGTTGATCTCATGGAAGACCATGGCCAGCACCACACACGACACTGCCATCCCCCCGCCACCCCTAATGACCCTACCCAGTGCGCCTGTATGAGGACCTAAGTGTGAGCAACATCCGGTCATGGAACTGTTGATTATCTCTTTTCAACTTGTTTTGATTTATCCTCTTCTAAACAGTTTGATATAAATTGAGATGTATTAGCCTGCAGAAGAATCACCGCAAACGAGCTTGTTCGCTAATTTATGTTTTCTCTTAGACCTTTTCATACACGACGTGCGTTTATCTCATTTACGACACACGTTTTTTCCTCTCCCTACAAAAATAAAACTGGCGGTCTTTTGATGGGGGTTCTTGCACAGTTTACTAATGTTTACTGGTTAACTGACTTGAAAATCCTGCCGAGATGATCTACGCATCCTCACAAAATTGCTATTTGTCATATTCTCTCATCGTTGCTTATCTAAGCAGTCCTATAAGTCTGTTATGCTATGAGCCCGACGCACAATTCCTGCAGCGACAACCGTTCCAAATTTGGATCTGATCCTCCACGAAATTGGTGAAATTCGTTTCATGCTACTCCTTTTTCTCCTTTTCTTTCTTGGACAAAACCGCACTCGATTGAACATTATTTAGAGATTTAACTTCGGTATCTTTGCACCTGATTTGTAATTCACGAAGCTGTTTTCGAAACATTTCTGACTTCTATCACTGACATACATTTACCTTAGCAATTTGCCATGAGCAGATAACAGAACAAAGAGAAAATGTGTCTTGGAAAGTTTACTCAACACGTTTATCCTTAAGCCATGTAGTAATAAATCACTCAAACGAGATGTTGCAACGCTTTAGTAGTTTTAGTGCAATTTTATTCAGATAATTTACCAAGAATCCATGGCAGTAATTCTACAAGCACGGCTTCTGATCGCGGATAGGAGTAAATTGGTTTTCAGTGTTTCATCTAATAAATATTGACGGATGATTTATCTATTCAGTCGTAGAATGTACATGACTATGCAAAGATCGGTGAACCACTTTCAAGAAAAGAGTTGTGATGTAGAAGTTAAATTCAATATACTACTCCGCTTCCTTATTGGCCTCATTCTGACCCTATCCTTCTCTTCTTTGCCCTGTCTCTTTGGCTTTCAGTGTTCGGTTTGATGAGCATCGGTCATGTGGCTGTGAAGTTTGTTGAAGATAAACCCACGACAAGCAACGAATTCTGTCTTCATTTGAAATCCATTCTGGAAATGGCATTCTTTGTTCTTCAGACACTGTTCATACTTCGGTACCATCGCGTAAGTTGTCATGAATGCGACGAAAATGACGGCGACAATGACTTGTTACGTTCATGTTCTTGTGTGTTTTTGGTGAACTTTTACGTTAATTCTGTTCATGTTCGTATGAAATATTGACATGCTCATATTTCAGTCAGAGCAATCACCTCAAGTGAGTTCAAATTTCAAAATGTTTTTAAAGGAACTAAACAAAGCATTTTAGCAATTGATGCATTTTAGACTTGATAGATGTGCAAAGTATTTGAAGAGTGAACTTGTTATAGACGTTGGTATTGTAGACATTGAGAGTGGTAAAGTTCCTAATATACATAGAGATAGGTGGGCAAACAGGCAGACAGATAGACAGACAGACAGACAGACAGACAGACAAACAGACAAACGGTTCTGCGGACATCATTACACAAAGGATGAGGTAACACAGGACTATTTGAAGTGTAAATGACACTTGGATAGATTAAACTTTCAAAGATTTCTGATTTTTGAAAAATTTCTTTGCGTAATTCATCCTCTACGAACTGGAGTGGTTCACTCAATTTTATCTATGGTGCATCAAGGGGCATAACACATAGATAGCTGATAACAAATAACCAAGGCGGAAAATTATGAAACGTATCAGGATTACTGCTTCACTGATGAAATAATAATAAGGAATGAAATGTAGCAACAACGTGGAAAAACAGGAAATGCTTATTTATCTCGTCTGTCACTGAATTGTGTCTGGTTTTACATTAATAGCGATTGCCGTTCGTTTCAATCGTACATGTGCTTGCTTGAAACTAAACATCTTTCACAAGATACAGCTGTTTTTTGTACGTCTGACCTGTTTTTAGTGTTTATTACGTATATTCTTATGTGAATTTGTACCATTTCAGGAGCTGTTCTAGTTTATGGTAAACACTACACTCACCATGCGCTCTTCCTCTCTGCATTTACTGCACTCCCATGCAAATGATATGAAACAGCTTTAACTTTGTTAAAACGGCTTTTTTTACTGTATCTTAATAGTGGCTGTTCCCATTGTACATTCATCGTCCAAGCATCCGCTGCATGGAGAACACTAGTTGGGTTGAGGTAGTCATTTTGAAACCCATGCATATAGGGTTAATAGTTGGAGGAAAGTCCTTTGATCATGATAAGCTGTTCGCGTCCAGTACACGATTCAATAGGTCAATCCCCTGTGACCAGTTGACCTCATTCTGAATTCCTTGTTGGGAACATTTGAAAGACGATCAATGATATGACAATAAAAATCGAAAGTTTGACTCAATGATGAGTACACCTACATGAAGATACGTTTGAGTAAACACAAGGGTTTAATTTAATCGCTAAGCAACCTGATTCCGTTTGAGTACTAAGTAAAAATATCAGCAAGAATAAAACCCCGGGATGATAAATCCATGTTCCACATTGTATGGGTATATTATTTTATTTTTTGTTTTTCATTGTTTGCCCATCCTCTTATTTGTAACTGTTATCTTTGCACGATATTCAAACATTTACAAGGTTTCGTTTGCTTTACTTCCCATTATGAGGTTAGTTAAATTGCATTCACGACAGTAGTTAGATGACGAAGAAATCATTATCTCGTGAAAATTTCCCTTTATGTATAACTGAAGTCACCTTATTACTAATGAATTGTCATAGCGACCGGAAACTATCCGCGTTTGAAGAAAAGACATACGAATATTATTTCTTCCCCGAAGTAGCTAATAAACGCAAGCTGTGAACCATTGTTAAATCAGAATTAGGCTGTGGCTTAGAAGTGCGTAAAAAAAACGAGTGGTTGCAAGATTTACAATAGAATTCACCTGGAACGATATCTATATGACAAATGTATAAACAAATTACAGTTCTTCCTGTATGATATATGCCTAGAAACTCAAATTTGAACCTCATGAGCGCAGTCGATGGTAATCACTGGTTTTTTTAAGTTATGCGTTTGCGCTACAATTTCACACAAGTGTTCCAAAAAGCCGAACCATTAATCAATTATCATAAAACTGGAGGATATGTGTAGTGATTGAAAAAGGGGCTTCTGCAATTCCCTGTCTAAGTTTCGAAGTATAAAATGACTATTCAAATGCTCGAGTTTTGTGCTCTCATGAAATAAATGATTACGTCCTAACTTACCGTTGTATACACTTGAAGCTCAGAACGGACATTAATTACCAGTGATCGATGGGAAGAATGCAAGGTATTTAGGAACATTCCTAGACATAAACTGTGGTTTACTTTGTAGTTGTTTATTAAATGAATTGTACCAGTTGTGGGTGTTGCTTATTGGATAATATCTGATTCACAATCCATGTGGTTCATTATTTTGCTTCCGACCTATGGTGAATAAAATGGGTTAGGTTGTACACCTTGTTCTAGTAGCCGAAACAGCCAGCTATAATGAAATTTCTAGAAGTAGTTGATTCTCTAATATAGCGTTTGAAAGGTAATGAAAACCTATTCTTTCTTTCATGCATGTTTGTACGTCTCGGTGTAAAATTTATAATTTAACATTGCATTAGGTATGTTTCTAAACATGAATTATTGCGTTTGCCATTGCCTTTTCCGCTTAATATTATACTGTTCTTCTCAGATCTTGGAAAATGTTAAAAAAGAGAATCTGTAAATCAAGACATGATTCTGTGTAGATTTTTGTGTGTATACTTCCGTTTTAATGTTACAGCGTGGTTCAGAGATCATATCCACCATTCCTTATCCATCGATAGTAAACCGTTGCAACACTTCTTAATCAGTTAGGATTGTAAACAAGAAAAACTCTTCGGATAACGAATTAAGTTCTGATTTTTA
>UZAN01039847.1:60760-80767 GCA_900618425.1 Echinostoma caproni | reverse complement strand
ACAAGACTATCATCCACAAATCAGAATGTTTTCACGAACATTCTACTCCGTTTCATGTGATTTTATGTTAGCAGTTCGAATAACGGACTGTTCAAGCGGCCACATGTTCTCACCGTATGTTAAACCTATTGTATATTACTGTGTTATCACTGCACATAGTAAACGAACGGTCACGTGACTACCGCCAATCGAACTAGCTCATCTGTCACTGAGACACATGAACATTCCTCATTGATATACCAACCTGGGATAGACGTGTAGCACTTTGAGTTTGTCTTCATGCCCTGTCTCGACCACTTCGCACACCGTGGCTACCGTTACTATAGTACTACGCCAAACAGAGACAAAAATTGTCTCATCAGGAACAAAGCATTCTTTGTCGACTATCAAGGGTAAAATGCATCAACAATACTAGGAACAACGAAACTAAGCATCGATGAAACAGAGATAAAGGGAGAGAAACTCTCACATATGATCACTGCACAGCCGTTGTTAGAGTGAAACTTATGTTTCAATATAGTGAGGAGAATCTTACTGGAAAATGGCTATCCTGAGAGGTTTATCGATAGCCATTGGATTGAACAAGATAAGCCAACAAAAATGTCAAAAGCAGGGAAGAAAGTTCTTTTCATCAAACTTCCCTTGACACTGAGAGAGTCAGCAGAGTTTTATCCTCAACAGTGAAATCCAGATTCAATGCCGCTCAGCTAAGATGCGTGTTCTGCAGGTCACCAAACATCCGATGCTACAATTAAAGATAAATTGCCTATGCTGACCTCATCTATGATTGTCTAACAATTCAAGTGAAGCTGTGGTGCGACTTATATAGGTCGAAGGACGGATCCAAGAACACAATCCACGCTGGCTCATACAGGGTGGGAGTGGAGCTGTGTCAAGCTCGATCTGGTAGAGACGGGCCATGTGGTTAATATGCGCTCGGCATTTACAATCATTTATCGAGTCTCACTACACCCTACAGCTCAATACGGCTTCGGACGTTAGCAACCTCAGAGACGATTAGCATCCGTCTCATGAGGCCTGGGCTATGCGTACAACGCAAACTAATTCAAGCTCTCAAACTCCCTGGGCCAAGGGAAGGGAAAATCGCTTGTTCACTTGACCATGACGTAACATGGCGACTTTGGTTACGTGATCGAAAATAGCTCACCACTTTGGAGATCTCTTGAGCTCATTGCCAAACGCATGACTCATTCACCTTTCTGTTTTGACCCTATTGAAATTGTTTCATCCCAATGTTTCTTCCCGAATCTCCGATGATGTGTTTCCCTGCAGAAACAAAACTGTTTTCATTGTCACCCATTGCTCCTCAAGCTCACCACACACACACACACACACACGATACAAAGAAGAAATCAAGCTTTTGCTGGTTCAATGGGCTTTGTTGTAAACACAAAACAGTCCACTTTGTGATCAGACACTGTTTAGTCTGACCCTCGTAGACATCCCTTCCCCAACCACCCCCCACTTTCATTCTAACATCAGAAATAACACTGAATGAATTATTACTGCGCGCTTCTTCCACCAGAGCATAATGCTATACTTTTAATTACTCTGGAGCCTTTTTAGCGACTGGCTTTTACGAAGAGATTCATGGATCGAATCATTAGGGTGAAACAGTTAGAATTTATGCCCCAAATCGCACGTCTATCCATTTTCCGATGAACAAAAAGCACATTATACGGCAAAGCTAGATTCGAATGGAATAGGGTAGAGCGAGTGGATACCGAGGGAATTGCGACCGCACACGGTCAAAACTCACTGAAAATCCTGACGCGTGCCAATTCCGACCTCTCACGTTTTGTCACATTCCGAATCGAGGAGTCTGGGGAATGAATTACCTCTTCGGTTCGCTATCGCGGAAGTAACGCTGTTGAAGCTTTCGTCCGTAGGATTACCTCTTCGGTTCCGGCTATCGCGAAGGGTAATTCAAGCTTTCGTCCGTAGGATTACCTCTTCGGTTCCGGCTATCGCGAAGGGTAACCAAGCTTTGAGGAACTCCCTTCCAGCTGACGTGGTGGAAGAGGTCAATGATAAGATGTTCAAGAGGAAGCTCGACAGCCTCCTGCGAACAATGCGGGTATGCAGATCCATCATGAATGAGATCTTCGAGTCTGTGGTGATGAGGCTCATACGGGAAATTACCCTCTGCCTCTAAATGAAGAACATTAAACATTGAACATTGAATCCAAATTTTGGGAACACTCTAAATCGTGACTGATGCTTGTATGTTCACAAACGAAATCATATTTCTGTTTTGTTCTCCCACTCAGCGCGTCATGAAGGTGAATAGGGAATAGACACTTTAACATGCATCATTCTTCGCTTTATTCTGTAGTATAATAATTATTTCGCATATGACTGTTCCATGAAAAAGGTGACGAACGTGTGAAACACTACAAGTCGAAGCAAAAATTCACATTTTTAAAGTATCATGCTTGGATTGTTCACAGGTATTAGAGACTCTTGATGATCTTCAGTGTGGGTTTCACTACTTGGAATATTGTTAAATTCCTACGAGGTACTTGTATTGAAACGCAATGGAAATGGTTGTTATGACCGACCCATTGCCATCAACAGTGGTTCCTCTGAACAATTGATTGGGCTGATCCAAGCTTGATACTCTATGATTGATTCAATCGTTCGTACAAGGTGATTACGATAGACCGTGTAGCTCGGTGCTAAGGGTTTGAAGTCCCGATTCGAATGTTTGTTGTTCGAGTTCTGACTGGGACGCTAAAGGTAGGCACTTCTGACAAGTCTCAAACAGAACGAAACAGATGTCCAATGCTCTTTGTCAGTAATCACAAACATCGCCATAGCATTTAGAATGCCAAAAATTCACATTCTTGTAAGGTCATTTTCCATATTGCCACATCGCTTTCCTAATGTGAATGTGTGTGTGAAGGATTTTAGTTGGAAGAGTATTATCAGAGCGGGATGTTGATCATTGGAGGAAAGTATTCTAAGGGTATAGTTCAGAGGGGGGGGGGGGCGGTTGGACGGATAAGGTGATGGTTAAGTACCCTTATTCGGGTCCGTCAAGATACTCATTGCTTGGTTACGTGTTCAGGTTTTCCCTTGGCTCTATCGTTCTGATTGTAAGCTCATCCGCTCCGGTTCAAGTGATGAAATTCCCGTAACACTGACACTGAGTGACAGTAGACCATAATGAACGCTCTGTGCAATACCAAACTGTTGTTTGACCTTACGAACCACAAAATGATCACATTATTGTTCCTCTTTCACATACCAAATAAATAGAATAGGTTCTCTTTCAATTGCAATCATTTTTCTCACTTCAGTAGCAACCAATCTTCTTCCTTGTCCATCGATTTCAAAGCGTACTGTATTACTTTATTTTTTCACTGATTGCAGGTGCACCTATGATGTAGTCTTTAGGTGTGAATGTTCTAGCTCTAAAAAACACTTATGTAGTCAGACGGATGCATCGTTTCCATGATCCGAGGGGAAAGGCAGTCTGAACATGCATTTAGAGCTTAACGCAAGCAAAGTCTACTTCAATAAAAAAGCAGTCAACTATCTCAACAGTTCGTCAATCCTTACTGTCTTTTTAGTTACCACAAGTTCACCAGGTTTTTGAGTAATGAGAAAACCCTTTTTGTGTCGCTCAGTGCGTCTGGATCTCGAGGTTGTAGGTATTCTACCATTTTCTTCTTAGTGTTCATCTCTTACTTCGGGTATTCTTCAAAATAACCACGTACAACTTGTTTTCGAGATCCTTCAGAAATATAACGCGACCCACAGTGATGTCTCTCAAGTCAGACGGCTACATACTTTGGTGCTGGTGAGCATTAACCGGTTTACAAGTGGCTTTCTTCGAAAACTACTCCGAAGCATTTATCACCTGGTACACAACGATCGCGCATGACCAGTGATCGCTATTCCGTTCCAACTTATCCACTGCGCGTACTGTGTGCCCCACCCTGTGATTTGTACACCCGTTTACGGTATTGATCATCTTTCCTGTTATTTTGCCACTCATTTAACCAATTCTGTGTTTCAATTTGTCCATGTGTACCCAATGAATTTGCTGAAACTTTGGCCAACTCCAATGCATTATAAAGTATTTTACTGCTTCCACCAATATTCAAAATTTTATCAATATTACCATCACTTGCACTGCTTTATGCATTAAAATTAGGATATATCAATTAAATTTAGTTAATAAGGCCTTGCTGAAGCAGTTTACAGATGACTAACAAAACTTATGTGTCGCAACTAATCCGTTAACGCGCTCACCAGCCCACGTGCTCCTCCACGCGAGCCACTGTACTGATCGATTGAATAATGTTCAGTGTCATCATACAGTGTTTAAATCGTGTTACTCATACCGCGTCGCATTAGCCGGGGTGAACGATACGGCTCTGGATGAATGAATCTACCGGAGCGAAAATGAAATCAACTTGGTTTTTGTTGTTGTTGTTGTTTACCCGGAATCGGTTTCAAATGTCCAAATTATAANGGGGGGGGGGGCTGATCGGTGTGGAGCGAATGAGATGGGACGGGATTAGGAATCAGAAGCGACGGAATTCGATCCGGGTTCAAATGGCCTATTACAGTCAGTTGGTCTACTCATTCATTCATTCAAATAATCCTGAATTAAAAATAACATTTCTCAATCCATTAACCCTTTAGAATTATATGTTACAACAAATTTGCGCTTGCTCGTTCCCTCTCACTCGTAAATGTGACGATACAAACACACACACACACACATCATTTAGATGATCAATTACGAAATAACATTCGATTATTAGGCTAAATCACGTTCTGTAAAGGCGAAGAATGAAATGAAAAGTTGGAACCTATACGCCTAATTGTGTTTTTACACCTTTAACAAAGTGTGTGTGTGTGTGTGTGTTAAGTCCCAGTTTCATATTCACCTATTATAAAATGTGATGGTAATTTTTTGAATGGCTTCTATCAAGGAAGTTCAAACATTGGTTTGGTTCAAAGATAAAATTGGAATTCCTAAAACCGTCGTGTTCAAATCAGCATCGATTTTTCTTTCAAACCATTTTCAGTTTTGCTAAAACTGAATACCTTCTCAATTCCCTCAACGCAATAAAATGACTAACGTGAATGAATAACTTTAATTTGTGATTGATAATCAACTAATCCAGGAATTAGTTACGTGCGTGCTGTAAACCGTAAGATCCGTGGTTTAAACCAAGTACGTTGCTGCATTGTCATTCCAACTGATACTTCACTTATTTTGGAGCTCTCCAGTCTGTCGGTAACAGTTAATCCTCGAGTTCACAGGATCTATCCTTTTCTCCGGTTTACCACACAATGATATCAAATGACACAGAGTTTTTCACTGTCCAAAGTTAACCGATTTGGGTAAAATCGATCAAGAATTTTGTGGTTCTCATGGGACTCAGATAAGATTGATCAAATGCTGAAATGATCATTCCAATCATCATTTACTAGATTGATGAAGTTTTCAACTGATAACGATTCTTTCTCCAGAGTGTCCGGTGAGCTTATACACATCCGATTGCTGTTATTCTCCACTGGAATATTCTTCTTCATTTACTAAAGCATTCTTCTCACCTGGCTTCATATACCCCTCAGTTCACCGACAGGGTTTAGTGTTCATTTCTGTTTTCACACTTAACTCAATACCACTAATATTCTATTGAACACTAAATATCCGACGGTAGCTAAATTTATTTGAAGGTAAGTAATCTAACGGTGGCTGTTCAGTGATCCCTTTTTTCTGTTCGTTATATTGAGGACATCGTGAATGGCTTACGACGGCTGGCAGTCAAGCAATTGAGTAATAGTCAGTGCCTGATCACGCAGGTCCCGACATCCGTGAGATAACCTGAAATGGTGAACTCGTCGTGTAGTTGAGGTATGAGCTGAAAACCAAGGAAGTACTGGATAACTGTTTTGACTTGGTTGGGTTTCATCAGCAGTGCGCAAAAACATCGAACAAACTGGAATCAGACCCGGAACCTCAGGGTTGGAAAATCATCATCACCATTGTACAGCGTAATACAGTGAAGCGAGCTTTGCTGATCACTGCCAAACTCATATCGAATACAAGGTAAGTGAGAATGTGTAAGCAGGACAAGGAGTGGGTCTATTTTTAGGGACAGGAAAAGAAAACGAACCTTCTATGGTAAATACACAGAGTATACAGTTCGGCTGTGCATACATACAATTTCACTCAATCTGGTCTGATAAGAAGTGACAGCATGATAGGCATTGCTGTCGGTTCGCAGCCATTGTTAAATCCAAGTGACTATCCAGGCCAACGTTGAGTGACGCGCAACCTCAGAAGCAAAGTCCAAGTTTTCTAGAGGTTTAGTCGACTCCAACAATAGCGAATAAGTATGCGGTACTGTAAATATTAAGCGTCACAATTACATCAACAACACACCTCAAATCGTGGCGTTCCCAGGGGGTATGCCTGAACCGGCGAAATAAACATTGCCGATCGAGAACCAAGATGCAAACGTGGCTTTTTCCAGCCTGTAACATCCACTGCAAATAAGGCGCGGTGGGGTAGACTACTGATATATGCCAAACATGTCTTAACTAACGGAACCTACGGAGCTGGATTCGATGCGATGGCGAAATCTTTTTCGATGCATTCCCAAACACCCGAAGACTTTTAAGTTAGAAGTAAATCTTCTGCTGTTTAGGAATGCATCACCGGTAAAACGTGAGCACACTAATCACTCGGCAACCGGGCAGAAGTGATCAGACTGTTTCTCATTTAGAATATACGCGATATGGTAAAATCCATCATTGTGATCTTGTTGCGGGTATTATGCCTTGTTCATCTCAGCACTAACCTCTTTGTTCATTTCAGAAATTTTAAACCGTGACTAGTGTCATAACTAACGTGTTAAATGGGATTGTTCGTGGGACTGGATCTCAAGTTCTGTCAGGATATTGAAGGCAAATACAAGCGGTAAGCAATAATGGTACCGAATTCGATCTCTGATTTCAGTGGACAAAAGTGTGCGTCTTTGTCTTTGTGCATCACACGCAACTTGTAAAGCGTTTTACCATCAGCATCTAGTTCTGATTCCACGTCTTCAGTGGAATGCTTTCCCTTCACGTTTTCACAAAGTGATCACTAGTCACATGTGTGTGTAGGAAAACACATTCTGACAAATCGGGCAATCGCTGAGCTTATCAGTTTTGTGTTTACTGCTGTTTCGAACAGGAATGCCTAGTTACTGTCAAATGGTAATCCCATTGCGATCTGTTGAAATTATCGTGTACACACACCTGCTCTATGTACCACCAAAGTACTTTCTGCAGATGCTCCCTTAGCTCCCTTATCGCATCCGTTAGTCAGATCCCAGATCCCAAGCATTCTTGGCTGGTTTTAGTGAGTCAATATACAATTGCGCGTTTATTGCGAACCTCGCGTTCCGGCGCGAGGTAATGCACTCCTCGGGAAGATGTTATGTGAATTACTCTATTCCCCTCGACTGTTTTCATTAGACCAATAGTTGATATATTGTAATGTGTTGGCGTGATCACAAAGCACCCGAAAACGGGCGTGTTCGTCACTTTTTGGTTCTTGAAAATATATATATATATATATATAAATGAATCTTTCGTAATGATCCTGTAGCCTACCTTATCCGGGATTGTTTAAGGACTATACACTACTCAGAATAAGTAAACCAGTGTTGAAATGCGAAGATTGTCCGTCACACTGAGAGTGCACCGCTCACATAAGTAATAAAAGGTCGTCTGTAACATGATTCCCAACCACTACCCCGTTGGACAACCTGCAAACCCTTTTACCTATCGAGTGTACTATCGCGTTCTGTTGGATAAGAACAGTGTGATTATTGTACACTGAGTATCAATCAACACACCGGATCTCATGCCAGTTCGTTTGGAGACGATTTTTTCTCATTTGCGCATGTGTGGATGCGAAACAGTCTGAGCATTCTGCAGCTTAAATTCATCAAAACAACCCCACAATAGCCATCGCTTCAATGCCAGTAAAAACATTTTTATTGTTCTCTGCAGAAGGACTAAACATTTTCAAAAATTAAAAGATTTCTAGAGTATCCAGCTTGGATTAGCCCATTCGATTGTCCAGAGGCACCGGGCACTGTTGATGGTCTTGGGTGTGGGTTTCACTCCTTGGGAGATCGTTAATTCCCCACTGTTTTTATGCATTGAAATCCGATGGAGATGTTTGTGATAACCGACAAAGGGCACTGGACAGCTGTTTCTAATTTATTATAACACGGGGAAATCATTGCATTTTGTGTCATTGAGACGAAAACAGCACGCATCAAATTATTTGCAGTTACATTCACCGGCAGTTATGTGTGTTTTTGTTTGGACTGGCAAGCTCAAACTGAGCAGTCGCAGAAAGTCTGTCTCTCACTCTTAGTGCAAATCAATTCACTGAACAGTCAAACAGCCAAACAGCGTTTTCCCAACTTACGGATCTTTTATTACACACATGAATATCCAAGGATAAATTCGTCGTGTATACGGAAAATGAAGCGTGAACTGAAAAGTTAGGAAGCTCTAGACAGCTGTTTTGACCTGGTCGGGTCTCATCAGCAGTGCGAATCCATCGACCCAACTGGGAATCGAACTTGGGACCTCACGGGAAGAACGCAAGCATGCTACCCACTCGGCCACCGGGCAGCCGATCGTCTCGTTTTTCATCTAATCATATGGCACAACCCATCTTTGCGAGCTTGTTGTAGGTCACTGACCTTGCTCATCTCAGCAACAGCCCCAATTGGGTCAACGGATTCGTACTGCTGATGAGACCCAGCCAGGCCGAAATGGCTGTCCAGTGCTTCCTAGTTTTTCGGCTCTCATTAACATGACGAACTCATCATATGAAGAAAATCAATAATCCTCCATGACACTCATGCATGAATTATGAAATCGAACAAAATCCTCCAATACCCACATTAAACAAGAATGTATTGAACAAATGAATGTTTGGAACACATAATCATCAGGATTGATGGAATATCGAGGCAATGAACCCCCTTTCACCGAATAAGACCGTAGTACACCATGCATTGTTTTTAATCGGGTTACACAGCTAAGCAACAAACAAGCAGTTCGGCATAAGGAGTTGAAAATGCGACCAAAGTTACCGGCGGCAGACAAAAATATCGGAGCGTTAAATCAACTCAGTGATTGCATTATTCAGTACCCTGTTCAAAGTGTTCACAAATTCACTAAATTACATCTTCCACCTAATCGGGAAATTGTGAACGCACATTCAATTCACTGAACATCCATTTCTGACCAAATACCCAAATCGCATATTAGCAATTAATGCTAACCATCAAAATGCTTTTTTAAAAAGATTGGTAAAAACATTGATTCCACTAGTGTTAACAAGTAAGCCGATCAAATCAGTAACACTTGTAATTTTGTGTGTTCTCCCTCCTGACACCATCCATTCTTTGTTTGTAAAATGACGCAGAAAAAAAAACTCCTACACGTACAATGCCAGCTTTTCTAGCAAGCCCAAAAACTGAAAGTAGAGCCAGTTCAAAGCAACATAATAATTCCATTTTCCACATTATTATTCTTCTGCCCGATTTTCAAACCCTTCAAGCTTCAAACTTTCCCACCCCGACTCACAATTCCCTGTTTTATTTTCCAGTTTAACGGACACTCAGAAAGCATTTGGCTTTAATTTGACTCTCATCAAAGCTCATATTTGAACTCCGGACCGGACGGATGAAAGATACGCACGTTGCCAATGGGTCAAACAGGTCACATGGCCTGATTAGAATCACCTAATCCCATTTGTTCCGATGTGGTCTTCACTGATAGTCCGTGGTGAGTTCACTTGACTTAATAGGAACAGCAATCAGCCACTGGGATCTCCAATAAAAAGCATTATTTTTACTTAAGGTCTGTGAAATTGTTTCCCCTCAGTAAACGACCTTGCTATTCTCCTGTGAATTCTGTAGACAGACTGGCAGTTAGTGCTCAGTCCGCGCAAATTGGTATGGGGACCGGTTAGGGAACATGTCGTCGAATAGTCTGTTTGCGTGGACTTATTTGGCATCACAAAACTTGTTTCCGGAAATTCTTAGAGGTTTTCTACTTTCTCCACTTGTTTGTCTGTCTGTCTGTCTGTCGTTTGTTCATCTTTGTGTTAGTGTTTATCTATCAGTCACGCCGTCGATTTAATGTTTCTAGTAACGATCTATGCTAGTGATCCACTTATCTGGGAGGCAGCCAGAGATATCTCACGACGCTGATTAACCATATCCAAGGAAATTTGTCCTCAAATCGGGAACACATTCTTTTTGCAGAATAACACCAGTCACAAGTTACTATTTGTAAGCCAAGTAATATAATCTCGATTTCTTTTCTTGGTCACGAGTTCTTTTTCTTTAATGCTAATGAACCAGTCTTTGGAAATAAAACATCGTGCTTAATCAAACTTTATCAGTTCCAGTTTACCTTTGTTTAAACCAACTATTGGCAGTTGAAGGAAATCCAGTGTGCTCTCTCTATTCCCCTCATTTTCATAACAGGAGGAAATCAAATAGTAGATAGACTTGGGTTCACTAGCCCCCTGATTAACCTCAGGTTTACTTACATTGTTCGTTCACTGAAAACTGATTATGTAATAGTTCGCAGCTAAGAACGGGCTACTGTTGATCACCGTGACCGGTAACGACCGGACCAACAACGAAACCCTTTCACTCTGTGTGTCTGCTGTATGACGTATGAAGAAAATGTTGACAGTCAAATTCATTTCGTTTTTCAAACTTCCCAAAGTTTCTTCCAAATGCAACGAAAGGCTTTATCCAATACGTAGTGCATGGAACTTTATTCAGTACGACATAGTGATGATATTTTCCATAAGCACTCAGTACACAACATCCTATGAGAGTTGAAACAGAACGTGATCCTGACCAGCGGATTATGTTCTAGCATTTTGAGACTAGTCGGGTGCCTCTGTCTGTGATATACTGTGTCTCGTGAGCCTCCGGTCGTTTTATCAGCCTCATCGTTGGACGAGAAGCAGTGGTAGGACTGTTTTGTTGCTTTTCACGATTACATCAAATAAAAATGTGCTGAAATCCAAAAATCGGTCTGAAGCACACAGTATATTGATTCGCTATTGTTGGTGATTCACCGCTATACATTGAACAGCAGTTCTCTCAAATCAGAACGGTCTTTCCCAAATTAGTTCAATCGGAAACTAATGATTACTGATTTGAATGGGACTCGTGCAACGGAAAGTTAAAAAAGAACCGCTTACACAGTAGTTTGCTCGATAATTTTCTACAGTTGGTGTCACACTCATCACTAGCTACCGTGGAACAAAGCCACATGGATCGAAAACATTAAAAGAATACAATGAAATAAATGTATATATATATGTCGAAAAGTTGCGTAGCCTCAGTGGGATTCGAACCCATGCATGGATGCCACCTGCGCTTTGTCCGTGCACTCTCTACCAGCTGAGCCACGAGGCCACACCGAGAGCACTAATCTTTTCACATTCGAATTATCCATTCAACTTACAGAGGCATATGGCATCCACCAGTTAGCATGTAAGCTGACTGACCCGATAGGTTTTCCTTAGAATTCACCGGAGTGCACCGAATGTATACATATATATATATATATATATATATATATATATATATGTTTTTCAGCAGTCAGTATAGATCGAGTTAAAACTCACAAAGGTTAAATAAACTGGGCGACATAAACATACCGGCACTTTTCATCTGACCTCTCAATGCGACAGAGATGGATGACCTACCATTTATTCTAAGAGGAAAAAAGATGATATTGATACTGCGGACAAGAAAGATACTGAGTTTCTTGACCAAAATGTCGGACCGTTTCTATACTCGGAATTTACGTTCGTTTGTTAACGCAGTTGTCCCTTTGCAGTTTGTTTATGGCTTCCGTAGACAGAGAACAAAAATGATACCTGTTTCACAGACCTCACTGTCCAAATTTCCATATCTATTTACCAAACCAGCCGATTGAGATGCTTCAACATTTCGGATTGCGTTTTGTATTTCCGGTCCGTTCTCGTCTACCGTGTGTGATATGCGTGATGTGGAAGATGAGGATGATACAATGGAGTAGATGGAGGTAGATGATTGGGATGAGCCAGATGCATACGTGTCGATCAGTCCGAGACCACGTAGGCAAGTCCATGCCTACGCTATTCCTTTTTTTCCCCATCTAATAGCCGCTTGTAGTTGATGGTAAGCGAATGCAAACAAAAGCACAAAAATTATGTGGGCTTCCGCGAACGCATGTGCGCGAGCGCGACACGTGGACACGTTTTGGTTTGATTATGTCATGCAAGCATCCACCAATGATCGATAAGTATGGGTAATCGGTTTTCCCCAAAGCTCGGATTGATCAGTTTAGGTTTATTGAGGTAAGCGAACTGGAAACTAAATACTTGTAAACCGGCTAAGTGACACGGCTTTTGTTTTATCGGTGTACGGTCACCTTAGTGAAGGGAAGAAGGCAACGTGGTTGAGTTCAGTAACTTATCGTACAAAAGGTTGTAATTTCGAACCCTAACATCGCCACCTTAAACTAACCAATCCCTAGCATCATACGACAATATTTTGATTGGTAGATTCCTTCTTCTTCGAGGTTATGTGCATTATCACTTATTCCATGAGAGAAAACCCAAGCAGAGAAGATTACATTTAGTTTGAAATGCACACTGATCAACATGTTATTCAATTCAAAAGTGCATATTTCTAATACAAAAATGAATGTCGAATGACAAAAGGATGTTTGAAATTGTCGTTTAATATCAAACATCGAATACATTTTAATAACCCGTGTGTTTTTCGTAACTTTAAAATCACCTGCAGAAAAATGCAGATGTTTCGTAGTTTAAACTGTGGACTTCTCCGGCTGTGTGATACAGTTCCTGGACAACGGACCACATGCCAAAACCATTGACTAATCAAGTCAAGTTTTATTGTGGGAATTACTTACAAGCTTGTGCTTATCTTGTTCTCATACGATATTTACACAATTGAATCATTTCACGGCGAAAAAAATCATATACAGTTCCAGGTAGGAGATTATAGAGAATGTAAGCTTCAGTGAATTTGCGTTTCCCTTAGTGGTGTAGGAATGTGAAGTGTGCCAAGGTTTCATCGAGTCTCTGCTTGAAAGATTCAATTGTAGATGCAAAAACGACATGAGATGGAAGGGCGTTCCAAGAACTGCATACTCTGACTGCAAATGACTGGAGCCAGCATTCCAGTTGACACTTTGGAATCAGTAGCTTGAAACGGTCTCCCCTTAGATGTACATTGTTCGATAACATGAGGAGCGATCGAAACGGATGGCTTGGGTTCTGCAGTATTCGATACGTCGAAATCAAGTCCCAGCAAATTCGGGTGTATTGAGCAGAATATAGTCCCATTGATCGTAATCTCCCCTTATATGTCAGGTAATGCAAGATCTTGACCATCTTGGTGGTCATCCTTTGTGGGCACCCAAGCATCTCGCGATTACGTTTCAACCACTAGCTCCAAGCTTACATGGCGTACTCTGTGTACGGTCGAATGTACACTGATAGCAAGAGTGAATACAGTGCTGATTCAGATCGGCCAAAGACTCGCCGAAGTAAGCCGACATTCTACACAGCACCGGATGAAGCCTAAGCGCGATTGATCGAGCAGCTCAAATCCTCTCGAACAACAGTACCTAAGTCTTCCACTTGAAGTATGATGTAGCTACTGATTTCCGAGGAAATACGAGAATCTTCTCTTTTGGCGTAGGAATAGGACCTCACGTTTAGAAACATTGAATCCAATGTCGTTCTCCTTAGACCATTGATAAGCTGCGTTGAGTGATTACTGAAGTGTTTGAGAGCCCTCGGGTTCTGTTACCGTGTTCCAGATTTTGGCGTCGTCTGCAAACAGCCTAACACTTTGGGTAGATCATTTATGAATGCGAGGAACAGACGGGGACCGAGCACGGACCCTTGTGGAACACCGCGGGTGGCTTTGATACATCCGGATATAGAATAAGAAACACGAACTGATATGGTTTGTTGTTTGAGGAATGCTTTAATTCACTCAAATGCGAAATCTCAAGCGCCACAATTGTAGAGCTTCTGCAGCAAAATTTTGTGATTCGCTCGATCAAATGCTTTCGTGAAGTCGAGATAAATCACATCCACCGCATCCCCTTCGTCAACTGTACTGGTCCATTCATCTCGAACAGGAAGCAGGATCGCCTTTGCCTAAACCCGTGTTGAGCTGTCGAGAGAATGTTGTATCTTTTGAGGTGTACCATCAGAGAATCTGCCAAAATTGACTTCATGTCTTTCGAAAGCACCGGAAGCAAGGTTACAGGTCGGTAGTTAGTGGGGTCACTACGACAACCACCTTTGTATATGGACGAAATGACTCCTTGTTTCCATGAGATTCGGGAGTGTTGCTTGGTCGAACATTCGTTGAAACAGAATAGCTAGCGGTTCGGATATGTGATTTGCCAAAACGATCAGAAATCTTGTGTGTATGTTGTCCGCACCCGGAGTTACGTTTTTTTGCAAAGCCATTATTTTTGCTTTGACCTTTTCAGCAGTAAATGAAACGTAGGTCAGTGAAGGATGTGGAAGATGATGCAACCGGTGGGGTAAACCTTCAACCTGCGGTGCTACGAAGATGTTGGAATAATGAGTTTTCAGCATTTCCGCTGCTTCCGTTGAAGTGGCTGCAACTCTCCCAGCGCTACTTATTACCGGGACTCCGAACTTTACTTTCTGAATGGAGTTGACGTTTTAGTACAACAGCTTAGGGTTTGAAATGAATCTCTGTAATCGCTCCTCTTGGTATTTCAGCTTATCCTCACGAATCAACCGGGTGCAGTGGTTCCTCAGCATACGGTAATTATTCCATGTCACACCATTCGGAAGACGATTATAATCTCACCAGGATAGGTCCGTCGCCGATAGCCATTTCCTTGTGAGACGTCGAAAAGGTGAATTTCGGATGCCGGACTTGGTGATTACTCTAGTCTTAGTCAAGGATGTCATTAGATGTGTGAGATTGCCAATAAATTTCTTCCAGGTGACCAACGGATTGGA
The DNA here is from genome assembly GCA_900618425.1 of Echinostoma caproni. Lineage (NCBI taxonomy): Eukaryota > Metazoa > Platyhelminthes > Trematoda > Plagiorchiida > Echinostomatidae > Echinostoma > Echinostoma caproni. Next base: position 65,643 of record UZAN01039847.1, on the reverse strand, counting down.
TTCTTCGTCATAGGAAACCCACTGAGTAGAGAGCGCCAAGTTATTCAATAGTGTGTAGTCTATAGATCTGCGCATGTTACCTGGGTAACTTCCTTGAATCGAAGAGTACCAAACATATTTCAATGTAAGTACTGCATGATCGCTGCGTCCTAGGGGGGAAGTCACATTGACAAACTCTACCATCAGCTCCTCATTGGTCAACACTAAATCCAGTATGGACGATGACTGTAAGTTGCCAAACCTAGTGGCCACCTTCACATGGTTGTATAGTGGATGCGAGTCAATCAGCCTATCTGACCGATTGGTAGTCGGTAAAACAAGTTGTATCACCCGAAAAGATTGTAGAAGCAGATATATCTCCCGATATCCCGAATACGAAGTAATACTGAACGGCAGTTATTTTTTCTACACAAATTCACACACATACATATTTCGAATAAACTGTGTACTATCCAGGTGCGTGGTAAAGTGCAACAACAACAGAAAAAGTAGAAAAAACGTGGCAATCGACACGGTGCACGTGATTGTAATACCCCTCAAACCAGTACATTCATCTTGATCACGTGATACTCTCGTCTCTAGTTCATCACAGATCATACGTGAGTACCACAATCGATAGACGGTTTCACCCGAAAAACAAAAGATATTTAAGCATCACCCTGGTTTGGCGGTTGCTAAATTTGGGTGCATGCCACTTCGAGTGTGAGTGGGGATCGTTGAAATATGCGCACGGCGTGGCGTGGGTGAAAAAATCGATCGATCAGTCGAGTGATCGGTTCGAATCGAGTCGAATCTGATTCAGCTGCGGCGCAGTCAGTGAGTGTGCGTGCTGTAGTGACATATAATAGTTTTAAGAACCGCAAAGACCTATCGGTAAACAAACATACACCTGTTGATTGACACTCGCTTGATGCTTCAGCGCTCGAAATTAGCGATAAAAAGCCAGAGGAGATTTCACTTTGATCCATGCGTGTGTGTTTATTTCATACGTTTTCCTCAATAAGTGAGGATTGTAGCTGCTGCTCTGTGAGACACACTTTTCTGTCAGGGAATCTGTCTTCTAACTGGGTACTAAGATTGTCTCGAGGCCGTTTCAACACGGAGCGCCTAATGGTTCAATACTCGTTTGCTTGCATATCAAACAGCTGATTAGGGATTCGGAAACAGGGTTCCCTAAAAAAACCAGTTTTTTTCCAATTGGATGAAAAATACGAATCTGATCCTTCCAGTCTCTAATTCGCATGTACATCTGAATGCTTTCGTAGTTTTTGCATACATTCTCACGGCGGATCTGGTTGCGCCGGTCAAATTGTATTTTTGACGGTCTGGATCAAAGAAAAGGATGTAGAACAGCAATGACAACAGGGACGATTCGGTTTTGCGGTTCAGGAATAAGGAAAACGTAACTGGACTGGCGTAGTAGTAATTGCGCAAAACGAACACGGACAATAAACGATGCTCGGGATTGTGGTAGCCGCACATGACTGATCTCTCCACCTGTTATCTGGTACACAACCAAGATGCGATCAATATACATCAATATGTCGTTTGTCATCTGTGTATCAGCCCAGCCAATATGCATTTCATCAAGTACTGTTTCCAAGATTTTGACGTCACACGTCGCTCCGGGGAGATGATTTTTAAGCAAAGGTGCTTATGACGGTCTGTGTCTATGACGTCTTTGTCGGGTTTATTTCCGGATCCGAGTGTCGCATTGATTTCGTGCGGTTAACAGGACAAATGTTGCAACTGTTTGATTGCCCGGAAAAATACTTTCACACTTTGACCGCGTAGCATTGATGCAAAGCGTTCTACTGAGGGTCAAATCAAACGGTCGGTACGGTTAGTTGATCATTAACCCTGGTCCGAAGCCTAGCGCATAGGGTTGAAATACACGGTTCGCGATTTCAATCAAAGATGACACTGCTTCTCAGAGGTTTACAAAGATAATTTGTGGCAACGGTCAGTGTCGTAATTGCAGTATGCACTGATCACGAAATTCGAAACACGAAATACGAATCATGTATCAGAAATCACGGATGCCACCTAAGCACTGAATTACATTTGCACTTGCGAAACGGTATCCCACAGAACCGAGACGCGAGAAAATGGTCACAGGAATAGCAGTTCGTTTATTGAAGGAAATCAGATGGATTGAATCACATGTACAAAACAAGTTCATTGGTCATCCAAGCCTCTGTCAATCGTGTGCCAGTATTTATGGCATTGTTCAGCTTCCGTTTGGGCCGCACGTTTTCTGATTCGTCGGTACAATCGACCTATGGTTTGTAGTCTGAAAGCCTTGACACATACGCGCCTCGCTGACGTCACCTGGGAAGCTTGATTGAACACAGCTGTCCGAAAACTGTAACTTGTCGCTCTTCGGTGTGCGTTACCTCGTGGGCTAAGGTCACTACAGTCAACTGCCTGTTCAATACGTCACTCAGAATAACTTCTAATTGGGGCCTAGGTATAAAATGGTTGAGAGGTAACAACCAAAATGTGATCTGCATGATTTGGATGGTGCTATGGTGGGGTCCGGGTGTACAATCTGGTGTTTTGACAGTCAGCACACTCTAGTATATGGATGGATCTTGTCTCGGATTGAAGTGAGCCTGAGTTTGCGTAAAACTGAGCATTGAGCTGGTGATTATTCAGGTCCGAAGCACGCTAAACACAGTGAGCTTGAAACGGGTAAAATGGTTTTCTGACACAAATCCAATCGTGACTCGAGCTAGTTGGTAAGCGGTTTGTTGGATAAAAACAAACTTAGACACAACCTGTCACGGCCCGGGGATGACGCAACCCGGTTGGTTGACATGATTATCACGCGAACACGAGGATCACTGGACAATATCATTCCGGAAATCATTCTAGTCATACCGTGAAGTAGACTAAATGAGGATTGAGCTTGTGTTGTTGGTAAGCTTTGGCATGGGACATCATTAAGAGGCATCGACTTTTTGACCAAGTTCAACGATCGAAGATAGTTGGATACGTACTTTTGGATTCGTACCTTTTCAGTTCACAATCAGGGACGAATGCTAACATACGGAGATCACTTTGCCCCCATACTTTTGCTTCAGGTAGGGCGTAGGTTGATTCGAGCGGATTGTTGTTTCAGACCGTCAGCGGTGTCCCATTTCCATTCCATTTTTTTACAAGTGAAATAACGAGGATGAAAAAAAATCGGTGCACTGGAGAAGCATGCTAACGACCTTGTCTGTCCGTTTGAATGCCGGCGAGTTGTTTTTCCTTTGCGAACTCGGATCTGGACCTTCCAAGTGCATGACGACGTTGAAACGCTTGGTGCCAACAACTCCTTCTCGGGAAATTCACGGCTACTTGATGGATCACAGTTAAGTGCTTTCCGTGCCTGGACAGTCGGGTGAGTTATAATGAAATCACGCTAGAGCTTGTGGGCACAAACACATCCAAGGATCCAGTGTAGTGTACGCCAGACTAAAATATCCATGGCATTGAAGGGAATTTTCCTTAAATTTATTCTCTTCTGCATGTATTATCATCAGTGTGTGGTAAGCTGTGCTTTACGAATTGGAAACGTTTGGGTTTGAGTGTGAACAGCACAAAAATATCACTTTTTCTCATTTGGGAGTGAATCGAGCGAATATTTGTTCCCTATGATGAGGCCCGCTAGAGTTTGGATGGTAGTCGTTCACACTGAGACTTGTCCTGTTTGCAGTTTTCTCTCCCGGTTGTGAAGGACACAACGAAAATGTAGAAAGATGGCTTGAAGACCAGATGTAAAATTGCTGAGAGAACTACTCTGTCGTTTATCGAACTGGGACCCGAAACTCTGTACAACTACTGACTGGTCGGAAGCAGTGAAGAATAGGCAACCAAAACGACAGAAGTGGTTTTGTAATCGACCTTTGTTATGAAGACAGAAAACTTGAAGACGCGTATGTGCCGAGTGGGACTGTGCGATCTGTGTGTTTAAAGCATGGTGATTTGCCGTTCTATTCCCCTCCCGCAAAAAAGGTTTGTTTACTAATCAGCTTGCTTGTTCTTTCTCAGCTTGTAGATTTTGTAATCTTGACCACCACAAACGAAGTTCACCTCACTAGGTTTTGCCATGCGATGACGATAGTGATGATGATAAGGACGATTAGGATGATGATGACGATTGTACGCAAAGTTAGTTTTGGTCAGATCGTGAAGTAATTCGCGGATTAAATATCACCGCTCTATTTTCACTTTAGTCTGAAATAAATTTCGCACTGTTTATGGTGTCCTGTGTCGCGGTATATGGATAATATGCGTTCAATATTATTTAATGTTGAGCACTATCTATCTAAAACTACTTACTTACTTACTTACTTACTTTTGTTCAAAAGAAACTAATATAAATGTATAAGTCACTCAATCAATCCGGTGAACAGCAGTGCGTATTCTGAATGTTTGCAAAATTGGTCAAAAAATCCTGAATGTGACCGGTATTTTATCGGACAAATAGGAATGTACAAAATTCTGTTCCAGAGTTTAAAAGAAAACAGGTCCCAGTTCCTTAGATGAGACTTGTACCGTGTAACAATCGACGGAAACTGACTCATCTTTACAGGTATAAAGAATCTGTGGGCTGCATTTCCGAGTGCTATAGCAGACGAAATAGGGCGCCTGCATTAAAAAGTGTGTATTGAAATAAAACGTTTTGACTCGTATAAATCAGCGATCGAAATCACGAAACCAAAGTAGAACAGCAAGCAATTTGACAAGTAAACCTGATTAAAGAATCAACAATATGGAGCGACACTGACTGAATAGTTAAAGTAAAGAGACGATGACGATCGAGGATGATCCTGCCATGGGAGAGAAGTATTCTATTGGGCAATACCGAGGTTGAATGATATTTTGATGCTGAT
>UZAN01039847.1:16688-44395 GCA_900618425.1 Echinostoma caproni | reverse complement strand
GCCCATGCTATATGGATTCTTACTGGAATGTTACAATATGGGATTGCAAATCAAGTGAGCTTGAATGCAAATTTCAGGTCTAGGCACATTAGAATTGTGGATGTTGATAAACAGGTTTTGTCTATCTTCTGGATACGTGTTATTTGCTAACGAGCTGGGGTCTAGAAGATATCAAATAGAAGACAAATTCTTAAAAAACAGTATTGTGAAAACAAATAATAACCTTATTTTATTTTCACTTCTAAAAAACAACAGTCGTGCACTTGCACACCCCGGTTATAATTGCTATCCTTCGGTTACGCATCTTATTGGTCAGTAAAAACTGAAATGCGAGCTAAAAGAAAAAACCAAATGCTCTTAAATACATCAATTATGTAAAAGCATGCCCGCATGGAAAATAGGTAGATACGCGAGCGTAACTGTTCACAACAATCGCCATTTCATCAAAAGTATCCGACTATTGGTCAGACTTTAAACGATGCTCCCTAAATGCGAAGCCTGACGTGACACAACGGGTACGATTTACATAGTAATCTACAGTCTGTCGACCCTCAATGACCATCCAAATGTACGATAATCGTGCGTCAAAGGGGTTTGACCAGTCACACGTGTAGCATACACCTTAGTTATTGTCATCTATGAAAACGAAGCACCTGTGCTAATGTGCGACGACAACGGCTCTTTACATTTAATCTAGAAATGGCATTGTTCGTCCGGTTCTCTCAGTAGACTTGTAAAAGGATGCAAAAACATTGGCATTCGGACACTAGAAGTCTGCGTTATTCTTTTACCCGAAATGGTTTTGATACCCAACATAGCGGCATCTACCGGAGTGCTGCAGCGTATGGGTCGACGAATGTCGTGGTGACTGCACAAATTTCGAAAGTTGGCAAACGTTAAACAAGCCTTACTTGTGTGAGTGAGTGGGTGACAACATCAGTCCACCCTTTCTAGTATCTTCCGAGTCGGAGTAAAATCGATAGTGTAATTAGTATTTTACTTTTTGTAGGTGCAAAAGGGATACCATCAATCGAGCTACCGAGAAAACGTATGCACTCTAAGCGAAGCATTGTTTGGTAGCAAACCCTGCTCGCATACTCTATAAAATCAACTTGGCCCGTTGTAAAACACTTCCACCAGCGTCCTTGTACTGGAAAAAAGGGCCGCTCTAACATCTTCTCTACCGTAAATTCAAATGGGGGCCAAAAGGATGAAACCCTGACGCACGACGCATTAAGTGGTGGCCCAGCTAAGAGCTCAAATTATCTCTGTATGAATCAGAGAGCTGGGACTTTGTTATTTTGCGCCTTCAAAGGTGACTTCCTATGAACTACTGCTACTATTACTACTAGCGCTCATATGAAACAATGAATTCAATTAGGTCTTTCTGGACCAGGACAAGCACTCACTGCTACGATCTGTTTTCAGAGATTATTATAAACCGTTTATTCAGAACGCAGTCACTCGTTTCGAGTCCCAATGAGAGAAACACAACTCACTGCTCAATCAAAACTCACCTCAACCTTTTTCTTTTCCACCGTTTGAACTGTGGTCTCCGATTCAGATCTGGCTTTGGGTATTTCCACCGAGGTCAATTGGGGAGGCATTTGAGTGGCCTGTATCTGCGGTTCTTCGACTTCCGGCTCGATCACTTGTGGCTGTGGATCCTCCTCACTGAATATGAACAAAAAATTTAGAAGAGAAGCAAACGCAAACTAAGCATCAATTGCTCTCTGAAGTTATATCGGACTGACGCATTCCTCACAAGCGCTGAATTGCATCATCTTCGGGACCATCAACTGAAAAATCAAGTAACAATCCAATGAATTCACACAATTCGCGGTGCCATTCACAGAAATCACAGAAATCAAAGGATTTATCGAGTGTTAGAGCTAAACAGATTTGTTGTAAACAGTAAAATCAATGATTTTACAACCTCTAACAAGCCAGAATCAGACCAGGACACAGTCATCACATTACTTGAAAAGACGATCAGATAAACCTCGCCGGGTGGCGTCGGTTAATGTGGCTAACTAATGACTGGGGCGGTGGTGGTCGAGTAAAAAAGGTCACCAAATAATCATCCCGGAGGAATTAATTTTGAAACCTACCACCGCCGCCTGACTTTTCCCATCCTGCTGCATGGCAGCTCTTTGATTGACCACTTGCCCCTTACTGAAAATGGCACTTCCTAAAGAACAAAATAAACAAATTGGCATGACCTGATCAAATGATGAACTGCTTCGATGAAAACAACCCATATCCTGTGTCCATCAGAAATTAAACAACGGATACAATCAGCGATAGAAATATTGAATAAAAGCTATCCTATTATTGAAATTTGTTTAGTGATTTCCAGGTCAATAAGCATTTATAACATACGGCTGAATGATGTTTGTATTTTTGCTGTGATTTGAGTCAAACTACGCGTTTGTTCATTCGAAATCAACTCACACAATCTTGTTCTCTTCCGCTTTGTGCTCCGAGATCACCGCAGTTGCAGATTCTTCTTCAGCGGGCTGTTCGATTACCGTATCTGGGATAATAACGGCTGAAAGGAAAAATCAAATAATTGTATGCAATGCCGAAAACCATCCACCACGAACTTCCCGTTTTCGATGTTAAGGAATTAGACAAATGCAAATCAATATCAATCTCGAAACAATTCAAAAGAAAGCAATAATAACCAAACTACTTTCAATTCGGAAATCTGTATTTTCAATCACACAGCTTTGGAAACAGAAATCCGTTTACGGCTTCTAATGTGAGCAATTAGTTAATTAATTAAGGGAACAAGAGAACACTTGAATGATATGCTTAGCTGGATAATCCGGACATTGTGGTGTTTTGAGATCGAAATCCTTTTGCCTGTGCGTTACTGCAATTTATCCCTGATACTCAATTGATCTGGTTTTTCCGACCGAAGTTTACCCTCCCGCATTAAAACCTGTGGAAACATAAGCGTCTCAGTGCTGTGTATTTGACTTTTCCAGACGGCTTTCTGAAGGTTTTTTCACGTTTTAAGCTGCTGTTACACCTAGTCAAAACTCTTGTCTGTATGAAACAAGCCACCCCTGTGAACATCTGTTATTTATACTAGTAAACCTTAAGTTACAGCCCTTACATACCAAAAACCCATAACTGAACATGAATGATTAAGCATAACCTCACCAATGTGCAAAATTCCAATATCCAAAGAAAGTCATAATAATAGCGTTCGTGGGAAGGTTCAGTAAAATAAACTTCTGTGGGTTTTATTTTAAGTATTAAGCCTCACAGCATTCGCCTTGATTAGTTGCTGTTNGTTTGTTTGTCCGTGAGTGACTATTCCTAACCCAGCTGGAATTCGACAACTGAAAATCGATCACTTTTATTGGTTTTATTGATGTATAAATAGAGCAGTCGCTTGTTGTTTGAGGTGTGGATACGATGTATGTGACTGCTACTGGTTGTCTATTCATCCTAAGTTGCAGTTTGTTACAGCTTTGGATAAACTTTGATTTGTAATTCGCAAATAACTAGATGCCGTTCCATGCACTTTTTCACACAGTTTATCGCATTCACATTTTGCCCCACAAGGAGCTGCATGAAAACTGACCGACTGAAACCGTTTGGCTTAATGCATGCTCCACCACCGTAGGCGTGTATCTATTCGCTTTATCCATCAACTGCACAAATACAAGTTTCAACGAACAAGTAGAAACTATTATCCCTCCTCCCTTGATTGATTTGCTTTGGCGTTTTAAATCAACCGTAACCGAGGCCTGGTGAGGTTAAAAAAACTGTCCCGAATTTCCGAAGCCCCAGTACGGGAAATGAAACCTAACATCGAAACGCGCTACGTCTCAAAAGTAAAAATTGTACAGATGACCCAAAAAAGATACAATCAATTAACGGAACACCAAATAAAAATGCCAAATCGAGCTAGAGCCAACCAACATTTGTGATTCGTCTAAAAACAGACAGTGTCACCAACAGCTACTAATCTGCCCCGTGGGATTGTGTGGACAAACATAGTCTTCGCGTTAGTTCATATACGGGTGAGAAATAGACTAGAAGCGTAAAAAAAAGGTGCTCATGATCCATTAAGTTCTGATGATCAGTCAATAAACTGTTCGTAAAATACCCGCTCACACACCAGCGTTCATGTATGGGCGGGATAGTAGCAGGTGTACAAACGGCATGCACAAACCTGCTCGCTTGTACACACACACACACACATGCAGTCCCCCACCCTCAATCCACTAAGCAAACTCGGGAGCAGTTCGGTTTCATGCCGTATAAGTCCGTAAACGATTAATCAAGTATGGGTCACGAAGCATTTTGTAGTATATCTGTGGGGACGTTTTAGAACGGCCATATCTATGTGGTTTCTGTGATGCTATCAAAGGTCAGAAACACGTGTACATGGACGCAATGACGTGATCATATTCTACAGTCGAACCGTAACAGCGTGTTATTTAAAATGTGGGAGAACTTAACTGATTTAGTTCCTCTGGGTTATTTTATTATTCAGGGAAATATTATATGACTTGCCACGATACAAATGGAGCCAATGATACTAAACAAAATTCTCTTAACTGATTATCTTTCAGGATTTATAGTATCTACGATGTCCGCGTTTTGCTTGCCCCCTGTTTGATGTACAATGAATATGTATGTTTTGTTCTCAATAACAGTGTTTGGGGCAGTTAAAAAACTTTAAAGGGAGTATTCAGAGAGTAATCGGATAAGTTATATGGCAAATAGTTAAGAAGTGGACTAAAAACCATTGGATGGTCTTTTTCGTTCATTTGTTATGACTCTTCTACTCGATGATTGGTCAGTTTCCTGCTTATCCGGAATGGTATCTTTCCAGGTACGATTGTTGGTCGTGAGACCGGTGAAGATGTTGATCCGATGGTGACACCATATACGGAATCCACTGGCTAAGTGTAAGTTTAAGAGTTCCATGTTCGTCCTCAACCTGTTAGTATCCATAAAATTCACTTATTTTCCCATATTAGTAACAAGAAGAACATGAAGAACATTCTCTCCTACCCGCTTGGAAACCGCAGTTCTTTCCCTCTTGTTATCTTAACATCCGCTTTGATTGTTGCAATTGGAAACACTCGAACTAGCAATCCTCCGTCGGTTTTCGTTAGCACTCGTTTATATCACCAAGATGATTAAGGGTTGCCGCACACAATCACGGAGGATCCTGCCAAGTCTCAGGACGAATTACCCAAAAGTCAACTGAGTGGTTGACTACGTCTGCCCTCCTGGACACTTCTATGGTAGTGTGAGTTATTCCTCTCTGGTTCTGCAAAGTGATTTGCTCTTTATCTTTTCATACTTAACTATTAATCTCTCTACGCTAATAAGCCTCCATAAGACTTATTTTAAATACCCCAAAAGTTGTCATGGAAGGAACACGGGAATGTGATACGAAGTATTGTTCCCTGCACCCTTTGCTCCCTTGAATGCGCATGTTCAAACTTGCACATCACAGAGCAATCTGAAAGGGAGCAGAATAATGTCTTACAGGAAAACATTTCGGCATCGAGGCTATCCTCAGCCTAGTTCAGCCTGCCTATGGAGTGATTTGTCGGGGTATCTCCCCTAGGCACTGAACAGTAATTTCTCGGAGTCATATGAAGATTAACAGCTGAAGGGATATTCCATGGAGACAACAATCCTCTGATTTGAGGTACTTCGTCTAAATGTCACCCCACATAACCATCTATCGGTATCTTTATCTCTCGAACGCAACCAATGATGGTTAGTCAATATCCCTTGTAGTTGCAATGATTCCCACGTTCACTGTTCTCACATTTTCTAGATTTTACAAAAGATTCTAATAGTTAGAATTCCCAAAGGCAGGTAAGTAGAACGTGGATAGAAAATCAGATAGTAGTGACAGTTCATTTTTGAACATTTTGTTTAAGCTCCAAACGTTTTGTTATTAGGATCACAGGTGCTATTACATAATCGTGGAGGTCGAAAGACAAGTAGGAATCCACCATGATCTCAAATTTCCATACAAACGGATATAAACTTCAACGAGGCTCGCGGATGACAGTAAAACTTAACTAATAAAAATATGACCAGAAAACAGTCATCCATATGTCAACCGCTCAATTATGAGTGAGCTAAAACCTGTTTCTACAACTGACTTTGGAGTCACCTGGATCTCAGCATAATCACGTACATATCAAGAAATATTTGCCTTGTTCCAACTGGAAACAACTGAAATTATGATGTCAACGGTTTTAGTAGAGAAAACATAGTAGTAAACTACTTCGTTCAACTAAATTGCTTAACAAAGTAGCACTGTCCCTGACCGAAATTCAATTCCACTTACCCGCTTTCATATTCTCCGCTGAAGTGACTGCTTCAGCCGGTGGTTCAATTATTTCGCATGGTCTGTTCTCCTCCCGCAGTTCCAGGGGTGGGCGAAGCCGACTAGGTAAGGTAGCGCGACCAAACGAAGCGCTAGAATCGCCACTTGTATATGAACCTATCACTCTTCGCAAGCTTGAGACACTAGAACAAATCACAAATCCGATTATTTTAGCGTGATATGTGATATGTATATATATTCCATTAACCGCATAAAATCTAGGACTTAAAAAATACAAGTCACTTTTGAATTATGCATATTTCAGAAAGCGAACATTTTGCACCAGAAAAATAAGTTGAAAATTACAGATAAATAGGGACAAAAATAATAATCAGTAAAAAACCTCAAGTCTATACGAAACGATGAAACGAATCATTCGGACTAGACTGATGAGATTATTTTCACAATTGATCAGTCCTGGAAAATTTTTCAACAATTATGCAAAGATGAATTTTGAACATATCAAATTCATCTCAATGAATGCTCCAGAATAAGGCCTCATATGACGTGACAGCTATAAAACCGTACTTTAGCACGCAAGTTGTTGGAATATATTGTATTGCAGACCGCTTCATCGAACAAAAATCTAGTTTGCCTATCATTCAGTGTCAATGTCTTGAAAATGGAACGTACAATGAAACAAAAATCACCCATTCAAGTCGTGTACTGACTGACAGCGAACCTTAGTGACTATTATTATAATCAAGTTCACAAAGTGGGAATCGATAGTCCTCGGAAGCCTGCACACATATCCGCATCCCAAGTGAGAACAAACAACTGTACCTTGGATCGAAATAACCGATTTCTTGTTTACTTGCTGCTCTGCGGCTCCACAATCACATTCAAGTCACTAACAGTTGTGAAATTATTTTTCACATGCTAGTGCGCGACGCACAGAATCAACCAAATACGGTACTTGATCACCAAATTCTAGGAAAAGGTCAATAAGCAACCGACCGCTTCGGGAAGATACGATATCGAGAAGTCGCCAAACGTACATCTGATCATCTTCCCTCCTAAAACGTGGTCAAGTTTGTCATGTAGATTTTTCAAAATCGAACAGTAAGATGAAGTTTTCCCTCTCGCTGACATCCCAACAGACTCCATTGGAGAAAAAAAGAATAAAAAAGAGGATAGCATTTTTTCGGTAATGAAAAACTGACTAGTTCATATGGGACTCTTTCTTTGCTAGAAGTGCACCCCAGTACACACACAATCGATGAAACAGATGGAACCTATAAAATTTCTGGTCAGAATAACCACAGTTGTCAGACTGTTCATTGGAGTATCACACAACTCGGCGGTTTTGTAGATCTGCTTAAATGGTCGCTTCATTTTAGCCGAAGACGTTCTTTGCTTTCAGGTGATAAGTACGAACATGTGTAGATTTTTTCAAAAATATTTCTCATCAGCTTCTTTCTCATGGGGACCCGATTTTTGACAGAAGAATTTCGCGCTCTCTGTTTCGTGAAGCGAATGGACGCTCAAAAGGATTCATGTTTATCCAAACCTTGTCATCACAAGTCAAGTGCTGTCTCGTTTTCAGGCCTCCTTAGATCGCAACTTTTTCTTGGGTATGCAATGATTGAAAGCAGGTCTGTTTTAACGGCACATTTTACTAACCGAGGCTGGTTGGCATAGTAGCTAGAAATTCCGTGGCTTTGTCATAAGGTGTAAAGGGTAAGGTTTTCATACGAGATGAAATACTGTTAAAAGAAATCAACCAACGGGCAACGCACTGATTTCTTTCAGGGGCATTGAGATAGGAAAATTCCGGTTATTAAATAAGCTCACCGTGCTCAGCAGTTTATCAATCCAATTAACTCATTAGGTGGGGTTAATTTAAAGCATGCACGAATATCACGAGAACGTATTTATTTTCTTTCGACAAACTATGTTGGAAGCTTGATAAACTTTGATGCTGTTTGTAAACAATATTCTTTTTTAATTCAATAGGGCTCGCTCAAAGATGTATCCCGGCGTTCTTCACCAAGCTTCATTGATGATTTTTTTTAAGTGAGCGTTATGAACACAAAAGTATCGAATAACCGGTACATGCATACTTACCGTACAAAGTCGTTCTTCGTGTTCCGTATAGGAATGGATGTGAGTTCCTGTTGTGAACGACCCCTACAACGATATCAAAAAGGGTTTCATTGCGAATTTGACAGTATTGGGCAAATGCAACCGCGCGGCTAGATCTGCTGGGAGAATATTCAACAAAACTTCTTGTAATGTTACCAAGACCGAAAGAAGACATATGTCGCGAGATTTTAACATTTCGTTTAGTCTTCTCAATCACTGACGTAAAACAAACAAGCACACATCTTGTAATCTATTTGAAAAAGTAATCTCCAACCAACCAGAAGAGAACAGAAGATTAAAAGGAATATCCCCTTTGGTAAGCCCACGGGGATTTTAGTGTGAATGTAATTGTTTATTTGTCAAGAGCCAATAAAAGATATCATGACCCCGGAATTCAACTTACGAGAATCTGTAGGTGTGGCTTCGTTGGAAAATGTTCGATGTGGGACGCAATCGTTTTGCTTCGCTTGCCTGTTTCAACCTGCTCGGGGGAAGAAGAAACATAAAACATGAAAGACAAAACTTGCGCATAAACGAACCGAATCGCTGTGAAACAACCGATTTTTTTCGATGTGTTGTGCATCATAACTCTATGGTAACAAAAACTCACTGAGAGGTTTTTACTACCGAGTCCCTTCCACATTATTATACTCAGAATACAAATATATACTTGATCTTTTTGCTACCATAAAGCCCTAATTTGGTTTATCTGAATAGCATAAAGAACAGTATGGTGAGAGATGGCAGGTATTCACAATTGTTAGTGTGAATCGCAGGTGCAGAATTGAGATTATTTAATGCAGTAATTAATTTTAGCTCGAGCTTGTGGCGAGGATTTTGAGTCCCGTTTTACTTGTTGGGCATCAGATGTAGAGCACAGACGAAGAATGGAGATTTTTACTTGTGGCAGTGTTCGGGTTAAGAAGATGCACGGAACCCTCACCACTGAAATTGAAAGTAAATCGGTAGGGTAAAACAAGTAGAGCAGATATCGGACACTCATAGACATTACTGCACGTTACTGCACGTTCTCGGATTGGCCTATTGAATTTCCGAATCCAAAGAATCAAAGCACAATGCTCAACAAGCAGAAAGCAATTAAAATCAAATAAGCCAACAAAAAAACCAATCAAACAGAGAAACGCTTCACGAAATAGAAGTATGTGAACATCATCGCTCAATTACTGTGAAGCAACAAGCCCAATAAAAATCAAGACCCTTGACTGTGTGACGTACGTAAAGAAACACTTCCGATCCACAGTCCAGCGCCATAATGCCAACGCGGCAGCTTTTGATTCGCAATGGAATGTGAGCACATTGGATTTGTTCTACAAATCGGTGAGCAAAACAAAACAGAAAAACGAAAGAAAACGAGTAAAAAAAGAAACGCGGTTCAATCACTACACAACAAAACCATGTCTTGGTTTGCGCAGACCCAGTGATAGCCAAGACAAAACGAGAAGAAACAAAACTGTTTTTGCTTACCATAAAAGTATGAGAATACGTGGAGATAGTAAAGCATGCGCTTGTGTGCGCGCGCGTCTCTCAAAATGAATACAGGCACGCTGATACACATCCATACATGGCATGTGTAAGCCTCAAAAGTACAAGCGCACCTTAAGTTAGGACGACAACAGTTACAGTGATAATATTCTGAGTAGAACAACATCAATCGTAACAAACACCGACACAATGGGAGGAGCGCGCTTTGTCATTATTAGGTCACGTACATCAAACACACAAGGTGATGTTAAATCAGGACAAAAATGGGACCGAATGCAGTGTGAAACTGGCACACAATGGCTGTCCGTGAGTAGTCAATGAGAGGAGGAGTGCATGTTGATAGTGCTCGTGAACAGCATGCCACTCAGCACATCGCACAAAGAAACAACCATGATAGACGATCTAAATAACCATAAAACCGTTGCAGTATGAAAGAAATGTTCCTCAAGAGGAGGGTACGAACCAAGGGGGCGCATACGGTGGGACCAGTTGAAATCAGATATGATTGGCGATTAGTGTTAGGTGAATGTGTGAAATGAGCGTATGACACCATCAGTATTTTTCTATCTATCGACTGAGATGAAAATCACAGGCAGTTGACTCATTATCCCCAATTGAGGATTGTGTACGGCACCGGATCATGCTTTAGAAATGAGTAAAATGTCAACTGTTCGAAAGGATTGGGAACTGCAGCAGCATAATATGCGCACGGCAGCAATGAAGGGGGCAGACCATGCCAAAGATTATGAGGAGAACGGATCGATTGATGCATGAAAACCACCGGAAACTTAGCGCGCGCGCACAACCGAGCGGCGGCTGAAAACCCTGCGTACACAAAATAACTGTACCAAATCGGATGATAATGCCAAACGTGGTGAATACACATGTTGGGTGTACGCGTGAGGGTAAGATGGAGGGGAAATAAGTAAAACCCCAAAACCAAAAAAGCTAAGTACCCGGAATAATCGTTTGCCTGGTTTAGGCTGAAACAAAGAGGGGTAGACGCATGAGAGAGGCAATCATAGGGGTCTAATGAGATGAGTATCTTGGTAAATTGATTGGCATGCAATGTGGAACAATAACACAGATGTGACTTAGGGTAACTGAATGAAAAATGAAGTGTTGGGTGTTCAAAATGGTTCAAACAGACAGTGAGGGAAGGTGGCGAAGAAAGCTTGATTATACAGGTGCTTAATATATTCTTAAGTTGAATTGCATTAACGTTATTTTGTTTTTTATGCTTTCGCTATGCCAAATTGGTATGTTTGATTTTATAGACTCATTAATCCATTCCGATCAACTGAGAGGAAGAAAGAGCTGTTTGTACATACAACTTTATATTTGTTTGATCCATTGTTGTTTCGTTTTCAAACGCTTTCTGAATGCACACAAGTCAATTAAACGATGAATGGTAAAATGAAGATATTCACTCCAATGACAACCACCCTTTCTTTCTAAACTTCAAGAAGCCTTTATCCTGAAATACGAGTGAAGTCTTTACCTGATAACGTACGCAACCAAAGTCCTAAAGTCTACAGCTGTTTCACGGTGTCGACACATTTTGCAAGCTTATACAATCCAATTCTGTTGCAATCAACATGAGTGTATGAATGCTTGAAAAATCAATAAGCACTGTCGGGAAACAGATAATAAGTCTGAATGAAAAAGCGATTAGTGATACGTCCCGTTCTGTCCTGTCGTCCGATTGAGTACTTTTCTAGTAATGAAACTGAACACAAGTCAATGGTGCAGCTTAAAATATGAAGGTGAGTATAATAAGCTTGAAGTGATATGACTTTTAGCTCCAATTCGATGGCAGGTATGCATGAAAACCTATGTCGTAAAGCACATGCACGTGAGAGGTGTTTCTCGATTCACATCAACCGGGTTGAAACCTGTCAGAATGCAACCCGTTGGAAATAATAGCCTCCACGACAAACACGTGGTCACCTGACGAACGCATCACTACGAAAGAGCACATGCCGATCAATTTCTGTGGACTTTATTCTTCTTCTCCAACCGTTCTCGCTGTATTTGTTTTGTTTGTTTGTTTTTTTTTTGGGGGGGGGGCTTGACGCAGGTTCTGGTATATAGGACAATATATGATTTTCGTGACATTTGGGTCGCTCACATAATCAATCTCACATAATAGTGAAGCACTTGATCGGTAGTGGGAAACCCAATAAGAGAGAAAACGGAAACAGTACAAACAAACAAGAAACAATTTGCTGCTTGATAGAAAAAAAGAAGAACACGGAACGATTTATAACGGAGAATCTGTCCTTGACGAGTTCTGCGCTCAGTTTGATTTCCCGATCAGTGAATTTTATTCTTATTAAAAGACCCATTTCTGTTAGGCATATTGCCAGATTACTCTTCTGTTTGTATTAGCCCTGAAACAAAAGGCCTACATTTCCGCATGTATGGAACAAGGCCAATCAGCGTTTTACGAAATCATATTGGATTTAAAACTGTTGGCGGTATAAAATGGACATTGAATTGCACGAAAACATAAAACGAGAGGGATAGCAGTGAATAAACACCGAAATTTACCAGAATCATTGGTAAATATGAATAACTGTGAAATGTCAAACGAGGAATCCAGCTTAAAACTTTCTTTAAAATTCTGACGAGAACTATGTAACAGTAACAATGAACCAACAAGTTTCTTATGAGAAAGCGTGCTCTGTAACCGTTCCAACCGGGAAAAGTTTCAACATTTCGTTTTGAGTGAAACATCAAACGCAAACCTAAACAGAACTTGAAAACCCTCTTTCACGGAACAGGTAGATTGAAAGACAAGTGATTTTATGGATTCTATCACAGTGATTAACTAGTTGAGCTCACGTGGACCGACTGATCGTCCCAGTGTGTTCGACTGTATATCCTTCCGGCAAAATACGTGCTTCGAAATGTTGGTCCTAGACTGTGTCGTCGCTTAAGAACTCTTGACTGATTCATATGGAATATGGAGATTCGCAGAGAAATAGAGGGCGAGAGGAAAACTAAACTGATAAGCTCCTACGTACATTGATCGGTAATGCGCGCTACCGTGTGCTTTACACTTGGGGAGGATTCCAGAGAATATTCTTACAAACCAGAATGTGGAAATTGTGTCCGCGAATACAATAATGACAGCCTGAAGGACTACCAATCATTTGAAAAGAGAAACAAAGTTTATACCTATGGGTATTGGAAGACGATTGCCGCAGATATTTGGCTACAGATTAACGGTTTGAATCGTAATCAAGTTGAATACATATGTTCAATACTGACGCTAGAGTATGCAATTGGATTGTTTGAAATGAAAAACAAGACTTAGCCCTTTGTTCATTTTCATGTCTCTTCAGCCGCAGTTAAACATAAAATAGCCTAAAGAGAACAATTCAGTTTCAGATTTAGTTCGTACGACCATAAACATACACTTTCGTGCGCCGGTTTTGGTTGTTATCTTAATAGAGCAAGTGGATAGGATAACAATGTCATTCACAATTTAGTTTTCTTCAAAACAAATTCAGGCTTAGCTTTATAAGTTAGTATCTTCCAACCTTTTCATTAGAAAATGACTATATGAGCATTGTATTCGTACAGTAAGCATGTAATGTTAAAAACTCATAACTGCGCAACTGAACTGTGTTCTTTGTCAGGGTTAAATATTATAAGTTAACTCATTTCATCGTTTCCAATTTGTAGGACTGCTCTCCTTTTCATATTTTGTGAACGATGAGTACAACGATTGTACGAAACATTCGGCTAGAGGTAGCCCACTTTTAATTTCCACCTTCCAGATGCATAAATGAAATAATTAACACTGTTATGTGTGTGTTAACGTAAAAACGGGAAAATATAAAACTGCATGCGCACAGGACACAAACAATCGACATGATCAACGACGACGTTGGAGAAACATTTGTCCGCAGAACCATAAGAGAACGACAGCAGAATGGACATTTTCGCTAAGTATGAAAGAGGAAAGGTGTACTCGAATGACCGTCTCCGTGCGTATACACACACACACACACACACACACCAGGAATAACTTTGTATCTTTCTCTGATAAAAAACGAATGACTAGATTTTGACACCGCGGGGAAATAATAACGGATGTGATAAGAAATTCCATCAGTGTAACGCAAAATAATAAGGGTATTTTTATTTTATTGATATACCATGTTTGAACGGCAATTGGTTTACTAAAACCAATGGAATTTGTTGTTTGATATATATATATATATATATATATATATATATATATATTGTACACATTGTTCAAAACCGTAAAATACGTAATTGAATAGGTAACTGCCATAATTCCAACACTCACTTCATCTTTTTTCAAATAAACCAAAAACCGTTCCCCGTCGCAACCCACACGTTGTATCTGGTCCCTGTAATAGACGTCCAGGAACAACAAACGCCCCAGTGCAAGGCAATGAGTGTAGGGGTAAAGGGTGAAAAATCGATAGATGATCAGTTGTCGGAAATACAATCAAAACGGTCAATANCAAACGAAAAAAGGATTGCAGTCGAGTATATCATCTTTTACCCTGACGGGTACACACACACAGGCCGACATACAACCAGCCAATGCATTCCAAAGGACTGGGGATGGGGTGAGTGCACATAGACAGGAAGTATAATGGTACAACGCAGCCAAGGACAGATGGTATATCGTAAAATCGAGTGCAACAAGTGACTGCCCCAAGGTGTTTAGATGTCGGACCAAAACGTTACCCATCATTATAATATTCACTCATTCTGGGTCAAATTCTGTCTGACTGTAACCATCATGTTCACAATCGAATATTTCAACAAATTGCACGATTGCTCTCTGCAATTAGTCTCATTCAGCCATGATCCCTTACCCTCATACAACGCTAGGTATGTGAAGAAAAAATGTTAGTTACTAGTACTTATTTATCAACGAATTACCTGATTGTAGCTAACCGGAGATAATTTATATTGAAAACGGGTCAAAAAAGATATTCTTTATCAATTATTTTAAAGTTGTTTTTCGCGAATTGGTCAATTTTCTTTTCTAAACATTATTATCATTATCATCTGCCTGTTTCTATACCTTTTTCAGTTTAAGATGTCCGAAAGCCAATTTAAAATGTCAAAATATGAATTTAATATGTCCGAAATCCAAGTTAAGATGTCACAATATGAATTTAAGATATCACGTTGCTATGTTTTTACTCTGTACTGTGCAAGTTACTATCTACATAGCAACATGACACCTTAAATTGATACTCGGACATCTTAAACCCATACTGTGATATCCTAAATTGGATTTCGGACGTCTTAAACTGAAAAAGGCAATGTTTTTACTCCCTGAACGCAAATTTCGGTGAACTATCCGAAACAGTCACTTTTTTATTATCCAAAGCAGTGGAACCACGCTGCGGATAATTGATTCTTGTGGTTTGAGAGCAGCTGAATCGCGTTGTCGCTCACCTCATCTGAATCACATCGGAGACCAAATGGATAAACGGGAACGCTACTGGTTGTCTTTACCGATACATTCCATTGAATGTATGCAGATACATGTAGATACGAAATGCCCGGAAAGAGGTCATGACACATGGGAAATTTAATTTGATCAAATCCTATTCCTCTTCTAACTAGTACGCACACATACCCACAAATGCACTATTCACACATCCCGTGTTGGAATAAACACTGTGTATGGACATTGGCAATAGACAGCTCAAGCAATTCAGCAACGTGGGGTGGTCCATCGAGTTGGGCGTTCGGATCCAACGAAAACTGCAAATGTTAACGAGTGAATTTTACCAATATGTGAAAAATGTTTACTAATTAGAACAACGTGAGAGACACAGATGTTTACACTTACCAGTGGTATTCTTGATTGCGTTGCAGACCGACAAATGTCACCAAACCAGTCCCGGTGATGCCCATATAAAAAGCGGTTCCTTTGGGCAGATACACCGGTGTCCCGTGTGTTGTGGTCGTATTTGTGGTTGCTGACGCGTTTGTTTCCGTGTGCATTTGGTCCCCAGCTTCGTTCGTACTCGAAGTGGAGGAGGTGGCACTGGGAATGATCACTTTGTGCAAAGGCTGAGTTGTGAACAATTCCCCAAAAGGATTATGGTTACTTCAACGGGATAGATAACTTTCATTTTAAAACATATGTAAATTCAAATTCCTTAGGTGATCAAACATGAAATGTCGGTTCGTTCACAGCAGGGTATTGTACAGTTAGGAAAGTCACCAAAGACATACAAAAAAGGTAAAATATCAACAAACAAAATCAGGAAAAGATGATAAACATATTGAAGTGTTGTATATTAATAGTAAAATCCGTTACTTCTCAGATCTATAGATCCAAGCTAGGAAAAGTGGAAAAGCACCAATGGACAGCATAGAATTAATGCTACTGTTATTCACGTCTATTCGTTTTTACATTATTCTATTTGTCGAATGTTCTCGGGAAGTGGACTGCCGCCAGTTAAGGGTTGACTGGGGACATGCACAATGACGGTGTTGTAATTCGCGCAAACAACATTTGGGTAGCTGGAATGATGACTTCAACCGCTTGACCGTCACTGAAGTCTGCTCCCAGATAACAACTCAATTCATCCAGCACAACAGAAAAGACAGCTGGAAAAAACATTATACTGTCTATTTGACTACCTGGATGACGATCATAATGCGTCATCTTATCTAGAACTAATATGTCACCATTCATCTTGAAACGATCAAGTTTCAGTTCAGTTCAGTTTGTACAACCATTAACCATGATCAAGATGATGAAAACTGGAAACCAGAGCTACTGTAGAAACATACAAAACATTGGATGCGTTATCCTTTTAATGCTTGAAAATGACAAACGATCCCGCCGTTTTGACGCATTATTATTATTATTAACGAAAACACTTTTGCTATCTTACATTTATTCAAAATCCAATGTGATAATCTCTCAAATTCATCAAGTGCGTTGAGGTACACATTATGAAATAGGTACTCACCCGGACAGGGAATGGATCAATTCCATAGGTGATGAGTTGTGAGGCACGTGAGAGGAGTTCTGTTTCAGCTTCCTGAGTGGTCAGTCCTCTGTTGAGGTAACAAAACGTAATTTACATGAATTTCCTTCTAACATTCTCTTTCTTTGTTCATCAAAAATCTGATCGTGTACTCAGGAATGACTGGTGATAAAGTGCAGTTTCTGTGCTAGTGTCCACTGCTTGGAATCTTTACCCTGGCCGACAACTAGAGCCCTTGAAATGCACAGGTAACATTGCATAATGTAAGTTGTAATTTTGAAAACATAGCGATGTCGGTACAGGTGCAAATAAGCCGACGTTTCGGTTACCGTGAGTAACCTTTATCGAGGCGATTTTACAATCGAGCGTCATTCGATTGTAAAATCGCACTTGTACCGACATCGCTGTGTTTTCAAAATTACAACTTATATAAAACATATGACATGGCGCATCGATTTTTCGACACACTCCGAACGTTGTTCGGATCTGACACTTTGAACATTGCATAAGATTAAAAAATCCCTTTTACAGACAAGACATTGGTGATAAGAACAGGTCGTCTTACCGACCCCTACACTTAGCCTTGTGCTACCGTCTTTAAGGTAAACTAAGCACGAAGCAGGAACAATATTCAGGTCTGGATGAACAACCGTGATGATAAGGAATGTGCTCGTTGAGCACCGATTCAAAACACAAACAATATGCATTTCACGAACTGAAAAGTCTTTATTTTGCCATTATTGAAAGAGCTCAGTAGCCTACAACACGACGGTTGCTTACATATCACGATGTAGAGACGCAGGAAGTTGACGGGTTATTCCGAAACACAACTGTGTCTAAACCCCTGAACGTTTTTCTCTCGTATCACAAATTCTAAGCATCTGAGATACAGATAGATCCACAGAGGTCATTATTACCGCAGCTCGTTTAGAGTATAAACACCATTGTGATTTGTTAGTGTGATTAGATTAAAGTGTTACAGAAAGTTTGCTATTCAAACATTTTCATCCTAATCGGATCCCGTAGAACCCAAGCACAAATAGGTAAAGTCAAGGAATCTATTTACAGTATAAAAAATGGACGATTTGTAGGCTCATATATCATCGCCTTGAAAAAAAACATGNACAGGACATCTATTGTAGTATGGTTGTCTACAGAAGGAATATCATGGGAAACCACATACCTCAAAATTTTATGTTCTTTCATAATTTCCGCTTCCACTTTGGGCGTTTGTGTTATAATTATTTTCAAACTGTGCAAGTAGTTATTTCCTTGTAATGTCTTATCCGCCCCGTCCGTGTCGGGTTTGGCGGATTCTGGTGTAGTGGGAATACTCTTGGGCCCGGAAGTATCTGCGCTTGCATTTGGTGAATAGGTGGACGCCCGATTAGAAGGGACCGATGGTGAGGATGTAGTCTCAGTTTGTCCGGGTTGACTTTCTGAGCCTTCGGAGTCGGGGGCATCACCCAACTCAGCTGATGCATATCGTAAGGTGTTGGGAAAATGAGCAAACAGAAAATATCAGTTTCCCATAGGTCCAGAAAATTTCTGCTTTATGCTGGAAGCCAAAAAATGATTACACGAAAACCCACTTTATCATCATCGTCATTATCATGACCATCATGCTCATTGCATTTTGCTCCTGGTGCGGTGATAATCAAATAAAAGTAATTGCGTAACTCCTCGCAAATAAGCACAGCACTTGACACTTTGAAAAAGGCCATCCGAATAATGATATCAACAGAATTTCAGACAATGACATTCACATGTAGAATGTATTCCGCGCAGCCTTTTGCATCCTACAAAAAATAGGAAGCTAATTCTTTCATTAAAAGTTCTCCAAATTAGCGAGAGAATCCTGCGTCTCACAGATATTCATCTTTGAAGAATGACAGCAACTGAGAAAGCGTGAGAAAAGCGCGGCAGAATACCTTGAGACGAATCAGTGAGCGGTATTAGCGGACGGAGTGAGGGAAAGAGAGAGAGAAACGAACAGGTAAACAGAGCAGTATCCGCAAGCGCATACCCACAGACGGAACGTATCACAAAACGACCCTCCGGTTATCCCGTTCATCCCGAAATCATGCCTGTTTTTAGAGACACGTGGGCGTAACAGACAAGCCACGTGCTACGCTGTTCACTCAGCCTGATGAGGCGCTAAGCAAAAGCTATTGATCGGTTAGTCCGTCGATTCGTGCGATTAGTCCGTATTGCGGCAGATGTTATGAGGATTGTTCCGGGAGCAGACTAAACAAATGACTAACGACCGATAGCGCACAAGTCAATACTGCGACGTAGAAATGCGATTGTGCCACAACTGCTTCTGGTTGAAAAGCATGACATAGATCCCATATCTCTCAAGCTGCGTATCTGTACTCTCGTGTGATGAGTTGCGTAGTTTGGTGACCCTTCGAACAGAGTTTAAGACGTATAAATCGATAGGTACATAGCGCAATTCAATTCAGCACATCTGGTCAGCTGATGGTCATTATATTTCTACCAGAAGAGTAACACAGCAACATTTTCAATAAGTCTGGATTCAAAATGAATGAAACAACACAACAGTTTGGTGGCTTGCCTTAGCCTGGACCACCTGGTAGTGTTTAACTCACATGCAAATTATGTAACTTTTAACTTTTATAAAGATTATTGTACCGTGATTTGTTTGGCACACAATCTAGACTCAAACGGGTATGAAATACAAATAAATAGGAGTGATATGTGAACAATCGTCAGGCTGAACCGCATAAAACCCAATATTGACCTGGTAGTGGTATACAACTGAAAAAATCAAATCCGATGTGGAAAAGTAATTTTTTTAGAACAGAATAAGCGTTTTAGATATATAAAATAACAGAAGTCATCTTTATCATAAAGGAAAATGTCTGTACCGGAACTCTTCCTTGTATAAAACCATTTAGGTACATCGCATTTTCGGTTATTGTTGTATTTCGGTCCTTCATTTGTTAAATGCTAAGTCTATCCAAGTAAATTGGTTATTAACTGATAGTGAAAATGCGGACGAATCGCAAAGTGGGCAACGACGGTCAAACACTTCATGACACATCTTTCGACCGCAACAATTAGTCACCTCTGGTTCGCTTGAACAGTGATCCTCTCGTATTCACATTATAACGAATAACCTCATGTTTGATGCTAAAACTATCAGGCATCCGGAGTAGAAAACCTCTTGTCTATCGTGTAAAAAAACAGTTCTCTGCCCTTGTAAATTGTGATTAAATGGTCCAACCTCTAGTAGTTGAATTTCACTGCAGAAGCAATCAATGTCAACTTTAAATGAGAAGATCAACAAACAAATGGGGTGAAAGCCCTTCACATATTCTACAAACATGCTACGGATATTCATGCAGGGAATATGAATAGACTACTTGAAATCACAACTTTTGTCCTGCTAACAACTTTAAATCAACATTTCAGAGGCATCTCGACAAAATAACCATTTAGTCACTAAAGTACCCAGCGGAATCGTTTTCTTGTACAACCTGATCCGCTCACTAGATACTCAGCCAGAATGTGAGTGTTTATATAAATGAATCGGGATTATAATCGCTATTGTTCTATCACAACCCGACAGAGCCTCGAACAGGTACCACGCTTATGTAGCACCAATTAATGGATTTTTCGTAGCTAGGTGGTACAAAAAAAGTCACACATTGCTTTTACTGAAAGCTTCTTCATGGTTCCTTTGCACATTTGGCGCATAGTTTGTATCGGTTAAAAGCGCGGGTATGGAAACTAAGTACATTTTGTTTGGAGGTTACGTCTTCAAATTCATAAAATTGGTGATGGCGCGGTGGTTTAGTCACTGTCACCGGCCTCCTTTGGACACTCTGGTTCGAAGTTCGACCCCCGCCATCGCCATCCAACTTTTCTGACAGGCAGCTTTGCTGTCTTACGGTTCAATACCCCATGTGGTTCGCCACTCCAAGTCCCGGGGGTAAAGTTACCGGTTTCCATGACTGAACAGCAGGTCTTCGTGACGATGGGGTCCACTTCGCCTGCTGTTCATCACACAAGTGTATATTGTTATGTTTCGATGGTTCTTCGGGAAACTTTTCTAATTTAGATTAGCTTACACAACCATTTACCGTTCACTTTTTTGGAAGGTTTTGCTTGCCTTGTTTTGACCAGGATCGTTATTTTATTTCGAGTAAATAATGCCAAATGTAAATATAAAAATGTTCCTTGTTCTAACTCCAAAGTAGGTCTTACTTGTTATCCCACGTTCAATAAAGACTCAATAAACAGAACACCGGCCTCTGATGGATTGTGGTTTTTACACACCGTTGTTTTGGGTCAAAATTTGGTTAGCCGAAGACTCTGGTTGTAGATCCATCAAGAAAATACGTCCACTCTGAACTGAACAATTGGACAGCAGTTCACTTACGAATAAATCATGAGCCGATTTCTTCTTTATAAAAATTATTGTATCGCGAGTTGTTCGGTGCACGTGGAGTATAGTAATATAACAACGAAGGAAAAATGAAGCATCTGTTCTTTGTTACGATGAATTTAGGACTACTTTTATTTCCAAACTTATTACGGCAAACCACTTTTATCTCTTTGATTTCAATACTTTATGAACTAGATAAATCAACTATTTACATGCATCACCTTCAGATTCCCTTCAATTAAAGATAACGTGAAGGGAAACTTTTCTCGATCTAACTGTCTGGTGCTTTCTAATCTATCTTTTGTTAGTTTTCATGTTTCAATTAAAAGCCTTAAAGTAAGTTTTGGCAAGTCATTATGGTGTTCACCAAAACCCTCTTTTTAGTGACCAGTGTTTGGTATCTATGAGGGTGCATTCATGATGAAAACTGTAGCTCCAGATATCAGTCTGTCCTTAAAACTTTACATTGGATCCTTTTGAGATGAGTACAGTTTTCATTCTGCATTTCATATCTGTTGTAAAAATAACCCGTTTTCTTTTTAATCCAAGGCTCGGGTCAGGGTCCCCAAAGAAAAACCCCTTCGTCGGTATGGTCTACCGCGAGTATCTCGTGCCCTAAAGTCCTAGGAACGCATCTGAAAAACTCTTTCTCATTTGTATATTTCTTCCACCTTCTCGCAAGTCTTAGGAGATGCCTTCAGTTTGCGCCACCCATCAGATATCGATCAGCGTTTTACCATTAAGACCATACAATCACTTATAGGATTGTTGAAGAGAAAATCCTTTTTACACGTCTGCAAGCTCTATCAGATCGGCCAAAAACAGCCGTAGCTAGAATCATTGAAACATCAACATCGACATATGATATGTCCCAAAAGCACGCCTAAAAGACCCTATTTAAATCATCACGCTCTTTGTATAATTCGCACTTATTTCCATCTAACTGGCGGCACTATCGGGGTGTGGTGGGTTTCAGGCTGGTCACCTGGCTCCTGTTGAAAAGCCACATAAGCTCACTGACGGTGTCGTGACAAAGGTCGATGTGATTGGCCTTTTAAAACTAAAGTCATTGACTCCCTCTTTTCTGAGGCGAGGGATTACTTCCCGCTGTCTTGCGGTTCAAACTTGGTTGTACAAAGGCTAGAGGTGCGCCCTCAAAGTGAAAAACGCAGTGACGGTGGGGACGTCTCTCGTACCAAACTCCCAAGGAACGCTATAATCTTAATCAGGATTACGTCTGGAGCCGGCTTATTCTTTCCAAGGAGCCAGCCGCAGTAA
Source organism: Echinostoma caproni (assembly GCA_900618425.1). Classification (NCBI taxonomy): domain Eukaryota; kingdom Metazoa; phylum Platyhelminthes; class Trematoda; order Plagiorchiida; family Echinostomatidae; genus Echinostoma; species Echinostoma caproni. Next base: position 21,723 of record UZAN01039847.1, on the reverse strand, counting down.
AGCAAAGAATTGGGAATACGATCCTAAAGAAAAGTAGACGTAAGCGAAACAATTGAGGAATTCGATGGCACGCTAATTCATCATCAGCAACACTATCTTCACCCATCGGCTGAAAATTTCGAGGCCCAGTTCAGCTAGCCCCCAGCGACACCCAACTTATCAAACAACACCCCTCCTACCTCCATTGCGCAAACACTCCCAGTCGATACCAGCTCTCCATCCAAAATGGAATTTTCTCGGGAAATATCTTATTCCAAAAGAAATAAGATGTCCGGCTCGGATGGGTTGTTCCCATCGAATTTTAAAGATGGAGGGTCAGAGGTGGTCTTGGAGTTGACGGAACTTTTGGGTTTGGTATGGAAAAAAGAACAGGTTGTAACTGAATGGTGTGAATCGATCACCTTACGGATTTATATAATGAGATAGATCCTCTTGTGAAAACCGTAGAGCAATCAGTTTTGTCAACATCGCCTACTAACTCCCCGTTGATATCGTACTCCATCGATTGGCTGCCGCACGTGAAGGGTGCACGCGAGGGAACCAGGCTGGTTTTATGCCTTGTCTGGGTTGTATAAAACATATTTTCACCCTTCCTCAAAATCTGGAGCAGCGACATCCTTTTCGTTCACTCACCATCTTTTTTCCTCAATTTGAAAGCGGCTTTCGACTCAGTCGACCGCTCTAAATTCTGGTGCTGCCTTCCTTTTAAGGGTGTGCCTGAGAACTTCATTTCAATATTACGATCGCTTTACTAATAGCTGAAATCGAGTCCGGGCTTACGGCACCTTTTCGCCCGAGTTCACCACGGAAAATGATGTTCGATAAGGCTGTGTCGGGGTAGCCATTTTCGGTATGCGTTACAACAAGAATGGGTTGGTCCAGCATCCAGTCTCACTCTAACTGGGGAAGTGATAGATCAAGTGGATAAGTTTCGTTATTTGAGCAGCTACATCTCACCCGGTGGACACATCTGTTTGACTCTACTGTCTTTCTCCTATGCTTTATCTTAATGGGCAGCCTAAAGAAAGCAACCAAAGCTTTCACACGAAGGTGCATGATTAATGGTCGTAAAAACTGAACTGAACTACTCACGATGTTTGCGGGGGTAGGTAGTCGGTGGAAAAAAGCCAAGGATGGTAAAAATAAGACCTGGCATTGAGGGATAAAACCCCCGGATGGGGATCTCGAGATCATTGGAATTAATGGTTAGAGACATCGCGTGATATGACTGAGTGTCTCAAACAGTGGTACTCGTGGACCTCAATTTCTTGGAACCGTAGTCTACTGTAAGATTTCATTTTCTCTTCTAGTTTCAAGTTTTCTGTTTTTCTCCTACTACTTCACGAAAATGGGCAACCGAAAGATAGCAACCAAAACACCCACACGACGATGCTAGGGTAATGTTTGTACAAACTGAAAAACAGACTGCGATAGATTAAGATACGATAAATGGTGTGCAAGACTAGAAGTAAGTCTGTTTTTCGTATGGGCTTATAAATGACAGCAATGATAGAGATTTGTGGCGACTACCTTCTTATAAGACTCTAGTTCATTTAGTGACTAGAATAATACAAGAATGGAAATAAATTATAAGCTTATTGAATAACTTTTCTACCACATTTGTTTGATCAGAGATTCAACCTTCATAACAGTCAAAATACTGTTGAATTTAAATGGCAGATTGAAGCAACGGTTAGATTGAGAAGAATAAATCCATGTTGAAGATCAAAACCGAACTGGGTTTCGAAAATCCTATGGTAATAAAAGATAGTTATACTTTCTTATTTTATAAAAGTTTGAAATACCATCATTGAGTTATCCCGAATAAAAAGCATTTATTTCATGTAAATTGCTTCATTATAAAAATTATGCTTCTCGTAAATGTTATTTCATGCACTATGAGAGAAAATAAACCAAATCAACTAAGCATACCGAGTATTAAACTTGATGTTTTCGGTTTACGTTTTCCAGATAAGATTAATCATACGTCACAATCGAAACAGAAAAATATGATCAAGTCAAGCAATGGAAAATAGCCATCGACCAACGTGAACAGTTGATATCTTGCAGTGTCAGAACGTTAAATTTAAGCGTGATGTCTGCTCCGGTTAGTAGAACCTCAGTACAAATCTTATCTTCTTAACTTTTGATATAAACAAAGCTAGTAAATTCATCCAAATAATTCAAATAGAGGTGATTGCATGAACCATTTCCTGTGAATCTTGAAGGACTAATTTGAACTTGGTGACGAGACACATACCACGGCACGAAATCTCGATCGTTAAGCAGTTCAGCACTTTAAATAATCATGACAATATTATGGACATACACAGGATCAGTAAATTTGTTTCTGGATAAGGGTTTATTTTACCGTAACCATAACTAGAAAAATCCTCTTAGGAACAATTAATGGCACAATTAAACAGAAACAGCAACAAAGAGCAAGCCTAGTAAACCACCCTTGGAAAGGCAGTAGGCAGCAAAAGATGACTATATGTCGCAATCATACCCAATGTAGGCAGATAAACATTCAGGACCCTAGTTCTACTGCTGCGCTTTGATAGCACGCAGGCATCTTTATCAGCTACAAAGCCACGACTCCATTACGAAGCTAAATGCATCTGTTGAAGTAATAGGTTTAGGCAATGGGGTATTAATCGTGCTAACAGGAAATAAGTAACCGGTAAAATAAATAATATTTTTTCTTTCCTTTCTTATTGGATATTCTCCAATAAATAGTCGCAAGGTCAAAAATACTTGGTAAACGCGTTAAAACCAGAGCTACTGATAGATGCTCTTAAATCTCGATGTGCAAGCTCAACTCCCCAATGCTTCTATTAAAAATGCAACTTCTTTTCGCTCTCATAGATATAACCATTCGAATAACCCAATAGGAAATTTTTAGTTATTAAAAAATTCACAAACCAATTTATCACGAACCCTGAACAACAATTTATTAGCATTGTATTAAGATAAAAGTGAAGTCAAAGTTTCACTCAACCACCAACTCGATTTTCACACAATATCAAAGTAGCGATATACTAAACTGATATTGACATGTTTTCTATTCTTCTCGTGAATGCCAAAAATGGTGATTGGTATTTCGTGGATTTTGAGTGAAGTAGAAAAGCCTCACAGACAAATCCAGTTTAACTTAGGAAAAGTAATCAATTACTGTTCGGAAGAAAACGGTGATTTCAACCTCGGTAACTAACCTTGTGCCACCAAGGCTCCAATACGGCCCACCATGTTAGGGGGGCATAACAAACGCCCTTGTGCCAAATCCCGACGGATTTGTAGGTATAAGAGATATCTGAAAAGAAGCATTTACTCCAGGTTCATGATCAGTTGGTAGTGTTCTAGTGCATTTGACAAACACAACCTTACAATAAAAATATTTTGTAAACATACATATTAGGGCATTCATTGGTGCATGCATGATGCCTACAGACCTCTGACACTTATTCCGGGGTCAGATAAGGAATCTCATGCTACGAAAAATAAAAAATACGCAACAAAGATTCCGCTATTTTTTCGAACTAACCTTGTCAAATCTTGTTTGAGATCACTTATGGGATCCGCAGGATAATGCTTGACTCGGAAACTTAAATTGTAGTTTTTGCAACCTTTCATCTGCTTGTAAACGCTACGATCGAGATCCAACCATTGCTGAAGAGAATATTAACACGGAATAACGAACTAACTCTTTGGTCATGTTTGTCTGTGTATCGCAGCCCAAAATAATCGCATTCGACCAAGTCTCCAATAGCATCACATACGTAACTGAATACACGTTTCCCTAAGTCCGATTTCTGAGAATAACAACCAAACATTTTCTCTTACTCTTATGGAAAGCTCCAAGGGCATTTGGGCATCGTCGAGCAGTCGCACTTTGCATGTAATTTCTTTGTCAGACATTTTTCTTTTATGTGCATCTTTTGGGCTCGTCGAGGGGCTGGTGGATGATTCATTCTCATTTACCTGAGTAGCCCCCTTAGTTTTCAGTTTTTTCAACGACTTCATCCCGTTCACAGCCTTTGTCTTCCGTAGCCCAGCTAACCGTCCTTCAGAAGCGATAACAACGCGTCTGTTCAGTTGAGGCGCTGAAACGTTGTTCTAATTAGCCCATACAAACACTGATAACTGTCAGTCATCGCTTTCAAAGCTGAGACCCTCTTGAAAACACCATGTGTTTCTCCTTTTGTTGATTATTCATTTCTACCTGACCGAGTGATATTTCTTTATCTTCAACGCAATGATTTTTCAGTTCAGTTAAAATTCAATTCACAGGACGTAGAGAGGTCCTCGCCTGTTGGGGGTCCTGGTAACGGCGGGTTCCGTCTGCGGACTGACTTGCCTGAGAGTTCAGTTGGCATCCAGGACCGTGACGGAAATTGACAGAGTGTTAAGGATCTGGGGCCATTGGGCACCAGCCTCGAACCCGAGAGTCACTACAAGACTTCAAGACTACGTCCTGCACGAACGGAACATAAGAAACGATCAAGGATCTAGAATCACTTGGTGCCAGCTTTGAACCCGAGAGTCACTTCAGGACTTCAAAATTTAAAGGGGCCTATTCTGATTAGCCATTCCCATACAAATCAGGTCAGGTTTTCCAGGGCCGATGATGGCTACGCTCAGGTCAGGTCCCAAGGCGTGAAGCTTCAGTTTAGCTCAGTTCAGTTGGTATCTAGAACCGTGATGGTAACTGCCAGATTGTTCAGGTTCTTACACTGGTGAGCTCTTTGGATCCCCGGTGAAGAGGAATGAAGGAGAAATGAAATTTCTCTTCTGTTAGCATAGGGTAAGCAGACTCGGATGTCCCGACCTGCAGAGACTGATTCCACTTCGTGCGTGCAGGTTCATAGTTGTTATCTGNGCGGAGATAATAGAAGCAGCGAGAGGGCGCCAACGGTAGCAGCAAGTGAAGAGCCGGTGAGATTAGGAGGGGATAAAAAATTGAAAAAGAAAAAAGAAGGATTGACCTATCACCTGCGTCGATTCACTACGATCCCGCTCGGTGGCTCAATCAGTC
>UZAN01039847.1:0-11010 GCA_900618425.1 Echinostoma caproni | reverse complement strand
TTAAAGCAAAAAACTTAACTCTCCCTCAGGTCTTACGCCTGAGCAAAATAACGCTCAGGTCCCCTGATGTGGCTGTCTGGTATGCAAATGCCTGCAGCCTCCGGAGCAAATGGGGGGGGGGCCAAAGACCAGGACAGCAGAAGCCGATGTCATTGCTGTCACTGAGACTTGGCTCAAGAGTGAAGATATTGTTCTGGGTCTGCAATAGTATACCGAATAGGATAGAGTAGACGGGAGGCAAGGAGGTGGAGTCCTCTTAGGTGTGCGAACTACCTATCACCAATGAGAGTAGCCACTGCAGTTGGCTACTCCCATTATTCAGGTTACTGCTTGCCACTTAAGGGTTGGATCGGGACCTATAGGCATTGTCGGCGTTTATAGGGCATCAAACTCAACGGTGACTGAGGCTAATGAATTGATGCGTACACTACAAGAGGTGCTTCGAAGGGCCCATAGGTTTCTCATCGCGGGTGATCTGAACCCTCCTGGAATAGCATGGGAAGAGGAACGACCTTCTAGAGGAACTACGGGGAGGGCACTACTGGAGTGGATCCATTCGCATGCGCTTGTGCAGCAAGTAACGGAACCGACTCGTTTGCGTTTCAGCCAGAGGTCCCCAATCCTTGACTTATCTATTTTTCGAGCAAGGTCAGATGTCTTTAGTCTCAGGATAGAGGTCCCCCTAGGCAGAAGCGACCACGCGGTCCTTCAGCTAAATGTACTGGCACAGTTCACTGAGCCAGAGATCAAAATGGTTCCCTTGTATGCGAATGTTCAAAAAGAGAGTCTTCGATAGGCAGCGTTAGGTTTATGCTGGGAACTGTCAACAGCTGATCCTACCATCGAAGTGAGATGGGCTGCAATTAAAGGTAGTTTACTGAGGCTCACCGAAGAGTTTACACCTCTGAGGCCTAGGAGACTCAAACAACGGCCACCCTGGTGGAAACCATGTTTAGACAGGGCTCTGGACACAAGGAGTCGAAAGTGGGCGCTTTACAAACTGCTCAGTTCGTATCAGGCGTGATGTAGCTACAAGGCAGCAAGAAACCATGCGCAGGCTATGCAGTTAAGGGCCAGGTACGACTATGAGCATGGGATTGCAATAAAAGCAAAACAGAACGCAAAGAGGTTCTATGCTTATGTCCAATCTCAAAAGTCATTAAGAGAGGGGATTGGAACGTTAGAAAGCACTGATGGACGTCTTGCCCTAAGCCAGAGTGACAAGGCAAATACCCTTCTGACCTTCTTTAAGGGAGTGTAAAGACAACCAGCACGGTTGGTTATGGCAGATTATCCCAATGCGACATCACAGCTGACTGAAATAACTGTGACATCAGACGAAGTCCCTCACGAGTTAGCTACCCTGAATAAGTTCAAGGGAGCGGGACCGGATGGCATCCATCCCGCTATTGTTAAACCACTAGCAGAGATACTCCAAGGGCCTCTGTCAAAGTTGTTTCAGGCATCTCTAGATATAGGCGAGATACCGGGAGATTGGAAAAAAGCAACGATAGTTGCTCTGCATAAATCTGGGCCAAAGCAAAAGGCCGAAAACTACAAACCAGTAAGTCTGACGTCGGTCCTATGCTAATGCCTGGAAAGGATTGTACGCAAATATATGGCTGCGTACCTCGTAGGGTATGAGCTACTAACGCCTTTGACTATGTAAGTCATCAGGGGTTAGACCATAAAATGCAACTATTAGGAATTGGGGGAAGTAGGAAAGCGGTTCTACTGCTTTATAATTAACCGCACATTCCATTTCAAGGTTGGTATCAATTATCGGTGCCGGCCAACATGACTAGCGGTGTTCCTCAGGGTTCTGTGCTAGGCCCACTGCTATTCCTGATGTTCGTCAATGATCTGCCACGGGAAATCAACAACCCGTGCTTTATGTAATTATACCTTACGACTTCAAACCCTCTCAACAATGTCAGAGGGCAGCCAGCATAGCTCGAAGGGAACTCTTTTGTGTACACTCTGCGATTACGTGTAGGAGGTTCTCGTCCCTCTGTAAAAAGCCATAGTCAGGCCTCACCTGGAATATCGTGCTCAGGCATGGGCAACCTACTTTCGGAAAGGCATCGATTGTCTAGAAAGAGTGCAACGCCTGCCTACAAGAATGATGGTGGGATAAAGAGGTAAGAGTTACGAGCAGGGACTCAAGGACCTTGACCTATTCTCTCTGGCAAAAATGAGAGTTAGGGGGATCTCATAGAAGTTCTTAAGAACATGAACGGACTCTCTGGACTTAAGTTTGAGGACACGTTCCAGTTCATCCCCTCAAGTGGCACTAGGGGACATAGTTTAAGGCTACAACGTAGTCTTGTAAGGCTGGACACTCGAGCCAAGTTCTTCACAAGTCGCGTAATACCTTACTGGAATAGTCTACCAGAAAATGTGGTAAATTGCTCGAACGTCATTGCCCTCAATAGGGCATTAGATGACTGTTGGGCTTCTACCTTCCCTGAAATAGTTTGATGGTAAGTACCTATTAGTCTTGAGCGCCATTGCCCAGGACGTGATACTGCACCTTACTTTCTGGTATTAGTGTGCCATCTCAACTATTAGGATTTAAAAAACGATCGATTTTTAAATGTATTTCAGAAAAAGCAATGTCGAATTCAGACGAAATGGAGCAGATTTTGCTTTTAGCTGATTCTGAGTGATTTGTTAAAATTTAATTTGTTTTAACCAACCTTGATTCACTTTGTAGGGAAAGTATGAATACCGCAACCTAGTGGCGACGATCACTTCCACGCTCATATCAACCATGGCTCATGTTGACGATACGGTCGTTTTTGGACGAATGGTAAAAAATTACTATGGATCGCCGGACGGATTCTTTGAGGACTTCCGTGAATTCCAAAGGGTTACTTGCACTTCCTTCTACGTTTATGCGTCAATAACAGTCAAAAAGCTGATACGGGAAAGAAGGTTTGGTCAGAAACTGACTCTGCCTGAGGGTTTCTCGTATTATTTCATCCAATATTGCTGTGTACATCACAGAAGGCGCGGCGCAACTGTAACCAGTTAATTATGCCTCTCATATCTAATGTGCTTAACCCATTTTAGGCTGCAAAATATCGATTTTCCGGTATTCGCTGGAATTCGCGCGGTTGGGAGGGAGTACCAAGTGATTAAACGTTGTCTGATGCACAACCATGACTTCCATGTGGGCAAGCGGGGGCTGTATATAAGTAATCGTCGTCTATCTGGAGAACAGGAAGAGGAAGTGTGTACTTTGATGGACAATTTTAGAAGTTTTCACGATCTAAGGGATTTCGCCACACACAGGTTCCAGAGACCCTTAACTACGGCAGCTATAAGATCCATAGGTCGAAGAAAGTCTCAGTCGGATTCACGTGGCGATGCGGTGAAAGTTCGGGATATGCTGGAGAATCAGGGAGAGGTCAGAATAGGGCTGAACGAAGGCATTGTTCGTCACATTTATTTTGTTCCTAAGATTATGCTGCACTGCGTCTCCCGGTTTATCGATGTTTTGTTAGCGGACGCCACACATCAGCTAAATTGTGGTGGGTACGTGCTTTGGCATGCTATNCTTGTTGATAACACCGGTTTGGGTAGAAGTTTCTTCTACGCTATCTTGCCGAATGAGAGCGGTGAGAGCTATAGATCTGCCGTAGGAGCCATGAAAGCTATGTGCCCAGTCTTTGGACAATGCAAGACTATAGTAGTTGATCGTAGCTTGGCTCAGTTCAACGCGTTTTCAGAATACTTTCCGTCATCTTATGTGATATATTTTCGTCTCCATCTCGTTAAGGATATGAAGAAGAAATGTAACCAGCTATCTGGTATGCCAACGTTCGAAAAGGAGCGCATCTTTCAATGGATGTGCAACATGGTGTACTGTGATAGTGAGATATCGTTTCGTAGATTCCTGGCCAACGTAGAAAGTCGAAGCACAGAAGCAGGTAATTATTTACGCCGTACTTCGTTACCGTACCAAAAGCAGTGGGCAGAATCTGCCGTGAGGACTAGGTTAACTTTAGGAAACCTAACTAACAACCGAGTGGAGACGGAAAATAGGCACCTCAAGACAGGCTTGTCTCCTCGGTCTTCATTAGTGTATGTATTTAAGAAAGTGCTACAACGAGTAACGTCACTGGAAGTGACGCATGGAATTCGCCTTGCTAAAGATTCCATGAGGGTATCCGACACCCAGTGGCATGCAGTCGTTTAAACCGTTGCTCATACGAGTAATACCATTTGCGCGGAATATATTATTAAGTAACTGGAAGTCACGTAAAATTGAACAACTTGTTCACGAGAGAGGGTTCTTTATGGTCGTGGATGGTAAGAGCAAGGGTTAAAACGTAGTTACTGCAGGGGAAACGAAGTGTGAGTGTCATTTCTATGCGCAATGGTTGTTGCCCTGTTTGCATATAGCCAGGGTATTCGATCTGATTAACTGGGATATTCAAAGTCTTATTCCAGATAGGTGGATTATAAACCGCAGCGAAAAACATTAAGATCAAAACTCCACTGTGGTAATAGTAGCCTCAAGAAACGTTATGGGTAAGCCATCAAAGCTGACTCAAATAGACAATGTCCTTTAAGAGCTGAGCGTCTCTTTGAATAGTTTACGTGAGTTACAATTTTCAATGCAATCAACTTCGACGTGTAGCAGCTATGATAGGGAAGTATCCAGACATCCAGATATTATTTGATAGACAAAGCTTGGCAACACAGACTACGGAGATTAAGCGTAGCTGTCTTTCGTCTACCAGCGTCAAGGTGAGAACTAATAATTCACCAGTTGCTTCAACAAGCGGTTCGATTGAAAAGCGGAAATCAGTTTTAGCGAGTCGATCAGTCGACAGTGAGGACGACGAAATAGTCCTAGGTGACCCATTGGAGCATGCTGTGTTCTGAAGACTGACAACAACGACATCAATGAAGTACAAACTGGACGCTAAACGCAGAAGGTAAACCAATCCGGCATCACCGATGAAGGCCAAATATTGCATTGTCTGCAAATCTGCGTGGAATACGATCGATTTGGACGATGAGCAACAACGGATCCAGTGCCAGAAATGCGGGCGTCGAACACACAGCAGTTGCGCTGCTTACAGTGCAGAGGAGGCATACGTTTGTGTATACTGCCTCAGTCGATGAGCGTGGACGTCAAAAGCCTAAAGTGACTAAAAACGGCCCGTTTAGGGCCACGCCAATTTGATTTATTTGTCTTTGAGTTAGAAATTCCGTTCAGGGACCAAGATATCGGTACAGATTCCATTTGAGATCGGATTTTGTGGGGGAATTACCTACTTCTTTGTCGAGCCAGTTCCACTTTGGAATTGGTCTGACCCCGTAGATGGGATAAAATTGGCGGATTACTCCAGGGGCACGCGGTTTGGTGAGTTTCATTCTATGCCCACGACGTTTATCAATAGTATTGCCGACGAAGTAATCACAGATCCCGTCGTAAAAGTCAGCTAGTTCTATTTAGTATTCGTCGATGATCTTAGGCTGAAAGTTTCAGAATAGTATTTAGAATAGCTTCTGACAGTTTTATGGAAGGTGCAATTATTAAGGAATAATTATTTTATTTTTTTTTAAGTTAAATAAATTTCCCTTTAATTGTTTTGGTTGTTATCTTCCGTATTGAAACCCGTGTTATGTTTAGGGTCTGTAATATGCGAAAAATGTTTTGAGCAACAGTGGTCTCCAGTTGCGATTTTTTCATGGCTCGGAGAATGGGATCGATCAAATGACCTTGAACTTTTTGAATAAGCTGCGTTTGGATGCTGCACGCTTACCCTTTCTTTCTGCCTTTCAGAAAAAACCTATTGACTCGCAGTATTGGAAGCCACAAGATCAGCCAACAACACATCAATCTGGACGCAAGTTTGGCCCAAGCCACACATCGTCCTGTGCAAACTGAACTGAACTGTAACGCTGTAACTCTGCTGTAGCTCTGCTGTTACCGGATAGAAAAATTACGATGGCGTGTGCCTACCGATGTCGTGGGGCTGAGACCTCAGATGATCGGGCATTGATTGATGCACTGGATTCATTAGTTTAAGGATCAGCAAAGCCGTTTATAGTCGGTGACCTGATATAGATAGGATGGCAGGTAGATGCACCTGAGGTAGTCAAGCGGAAAGGTATTTAGAGTGGATAAACACGAAAGCACTCATCCAGCATGTTGCCTTCTGCACGAGGTTCAGAGCTCAGCAGGAGCCGTCCCCGCTGAATCTCGTCATCTCCAAAAGGGAGCAGGATGTAACCAGTGTCAATGGATATCCACCGATAGGGAAGAGTGATCACCTCCTTATCGGGGTCGATATCCGTACGAAGCCACCCGTACGCAGAATACGGATGCATAGGGATTTGGGCAGAATGAACATAAGTAGGATTCGGAAATACACCGCACAAATGCAGTGGGTTCCCGAGCATGACACCACAGACGTCGAAGAATGCTGGGTGTTGATCAAATACAACCTCCTCAATCTCCAGGATCTTTCTGCTCCGTTAAGATATAGGGGGCAAAAGGGAAAACCGCCATGCTGGCGGGCCGCAGTAGCCAGGGCCATTAGTTACCGGAACCGAAGCTGGCGGTCCTACCAACTAGCCGGCACCCATAGGTCGTGGGTTCAGTACACCGCCCACAGAAACGCAGTGGTTAACCTAGTGAGGGAGAAAAAACGTTTTTCGAGATGAAGCTGGTCCAGAAAGTAAAGCTGGGGCCAAAAGGTTTTACGGGTATGTCCAGTCAAAGGGATATACCAGAGAACAGATGGGCCCACTAGTACTCGAGGGAGATAGAGACATAACCGAAAACCAGAGTAAAGCTGATGCACTCTACTCTTACTTTAGTAGCGTGCAAAGGCTACACACTGGTGTTTCAACTGCTTCTCAACCGTCGGAGACAGACGTAGTGGAGGAACTGCGGGTAACGGTCGAGCAAGTGTCGGAGGTACTAGGCTCTCTTGAGGTGTCCGAGGCGACAGGACCAGAAGGAATTAGCCCAGCGATCATCAAACCGATTTCTGATTTAATTGCAAGGCCGATGTGCAGCCGTTTTAGGACATCACTAGCTGAGGGGAGATTACCGTCTGACTGGAAAACGGCCTCTGTAGTAGCCGTACACAAGGGCGGTAGGAAGACAGATGTTAAGAACTACCGACCTGTTAGCTTAACTAGCGTGCTATGTAAGATACTAGCATAGATAGTTAAACGCATCTCGTGAAGCACCTGGAGCGATACATATAATTACAGAGGCACAGCATGGTTTCGTTAAGCAACGTTCATGCCTAACAAACCTGTTGAGCTTTTTGGAAGATGTTACTGAAAAAATTGATGAAGGTAAACCGTAGAGGTTTGCTATCTGGATTTCAGCAAGGCTTTTGATTCAATGAATCATCGCCTGCTGTTGACCAAATTAGAACAATTTGCAATCTAAGGGCAGTTGCACAGGTGGATAAGCGCCTTTCTCTCACAACGATCGTTCTATGTGACGGTTGGTGAGAATAGGTCAACACCAGTTCAGCTGACTAGCGGAGTTCCACAAGGCTCAGTATTAGGACCGCTTCATTTTCTTCTCTACATAAACGACCTGCCAAGCACTCTGACATCATCATGCTACATTTTTGCAGACGACGTCAAAGTGGTTGGTTCCAATGGGAGAAGTGACCTGGAGCGGGATTTAGAGCAGGTAGCTAGATGAGCAAAGGAACGGGACCTAAGCCTTAACGCTACTAAGAGTCATGTGCTCACAGGGGAATTTGACAGAATGGTAGTTCACTCGGAAGAGCAGAAATTCGCCATCTAACCTACTACTAGGTTTAAGGACTTAGGGGTCATAATATCGAACAACCTTAAGTGGTCTGACCAATGTCAAGTTGCGGAGGGCGGAGCTAGGGGGAATTATTTGGACTACAGCCGGTTTTAACATGCAGACGACCGGGAGTCTTCATTCCCGTTTACAAAGCCATAGTCAAACCACACCTAGAGTATTGTGTACAGGCATGGGCACCCTTATTCAAGAAGGATGCTGCCTGTTTAGAGAAAGGTCAGAGATCGGCCACCAGACTGGTTGAAGGCCAGAAGGAAAAACATATGAGGAAAGACTTCAGGCACTAGGACTATTCTCATTAGAAAGAAGGAAACTGCGGAGAGACCTGATAGAAACCTTCAAAATCATGAAGGGAATATTGGGGATAGAAGCGGACAGTCTCTTTACATTAGCTCCTCAACACGGCACTAGAAGTCATGAGCTCAAGCTCATGAAGCGGAGGTGTCGACTAAACATGAGGAAGCACTTTTTCAGCAATAGGATAGTCGACAGTTGGAACCGGTTTCCCAAGGAAATCATCAACCTCCAAACTGGGCAAGCATTTAAGACCGCACTCGATAAGTGATGGGTGGAACTATTTCCATCACTGGCAGTGTAGATGTGCCAAATGTTTAGGTTTCCTTTTCCCTTGTTACTGGTACTCGCATGGAATGCTCACGTCTATTAACTCACCCGTCACCTTGGTGGGATAAGATCCTATTTCTCATTTTTATTTCAGCTGTGCTGGGTGCCCACATTGTGAGCATACCATCGGGGGAATTCTGGACGCTCGATTGGCTGTGGCCATATTCAGTCCTGTGCAACCTGACCTGACCTCATCTGAACTGAACTGAACTGAACCCGACCTGACCTACTTGGCCCTTGACCGCGTAGTTCGAATTTTGTCGTTGTAGATAAGTTTTGCTTTTTTCAATCTTTAGTTAACCTATATTAGTGCAGTGGCATAATTATGGTCTTTATTTTAGCTCTGCTATATTGTCCTCGCAGTAGGTTAAACGTTTTTTGTCATTTTTGAGCGTCGTGTTTCGTATGCCTTATACATTTCGCAACGTCTTTTAGAGCTGGTGGTAACATAGTTTATTGTTCTCCGATTTTGACACCCCAGAGCCAAATCAGAATCACTAATTTTATTTCAGTTGAGGTTTAGAAACCCCGTTTGATCATTTCCGCCCAAATGGAGTCGGTGCTACCTGGACTAAAATATACTTCTTAAAACCTTGTTTCTGCTCTTGAATTCACAAATCCTTAACAATTTGATCGTCTACCCTCTGGTATCTTGCCTGCTGAATGTCTCTAAACTTCAACCAGGTTCTCTCTCGCTCTTCTATTTCAACCTTTCTTTCTATACATCTTTTCGCCGAGGTGTCTGTGTTGTACTCTGTACGAAAATCAGCCTTGCGGTTTCTATTTTCATTGATTGGTCTATCTAATGGTCATTAGTGTACGTCAACCAATTCGCACTTGAGTGACGCGTAGCCGAACCGATACGAATCCCGAGTTAAAAACACAATTAATCCGCAATGTTTGACGGTATTGGAGTAACGAAATCAATACAAATGTACAACAAAGCAAACCTCAAATATGCGGCCGAGAGCCATCAAGCAAGCGAGCCAAATGAGATGTCCAGAGAGAGCCAAACAGTCGCTCACGTTCTCTGACCACGCCAAATTCAAATGTGCCGGGCATTGAATTAACAGATAAATATGGATGTATGGTGTTTGTGATCGAGAAATGTCAATATAGGAGTAGCACACAGATAAAGTTATTTCATCATTATGGGTTCGGAAGGATTTTCGAAACATTCAGCATGAAATACATCGGCCGCCAAAGTCTTCCTGCGCTCTTCTGAGTCAAAGGGTTGGCGCAGGTCATTGATTCTTGCCCACCTATCTACCTACCTAGTCCCTGCTGCCAGTGCTTTGACCTACGAACTGTTCAACCTTGGCCGCACTCGTTGCTCTTGACCTCCGACGACTTGCACGTTTCTTGGTCGAGGTCTGCCTTCCGCATCAGCACGCTTGCAGCCAGTCACACAATAACTTGATATCATTGGGTCAAATGAACATCATTATAGACAAAGTCTCGATGTGTAAACAACGAGGGGGAAATTTGGGCAGTGTAACTGATGTTCAAGTTTTACAAATAAAATCATGTTCAGCATGCAGGTGATTGTGTGTATGTTAATTGATGGATGTTGTGATGACATGGGTCACACCTTCGAGCTTAATGTCATAAATTAATAATAATAATTGTTTTATATTTCACGAAGCCCGTGAGACATGCACAAGACATGATCAAATGTTCAGAGCGAGTATACGTACAATAACAGTGTAAGTACATATGTAGTCAATAATAAAAAAGTGGTGAGGATCAGAACAAAAAAAAAGTGAAAGGGACACAAACCGCACAAGGTCATAGACGAATTTATGAAGGATGGAGGATGCATCGAAAAATACATGTCACTAGAACTGCAAGTAATAGTGAAGCTGGTCTCGTGGTTAATGTCATAAATTGTGTATCAATCTGATAAAAAGACTCAGCCACGAAATGGAATGTAGAGAACGTATGGCAAGGACGTGGAAGCACGTATTTATACAGGTGGGGTGAATATCATTGGGGCGCAATTGATACAAGTGGGAGGCAAGTGAATATAATACACGGCGGGTCTCTGCAACTACATCAAGTAACGGCATGGTGGTCATCTCCCTCCAACAAACACACTCGTCGAATATCGCGCACCTGTTCACCGGTCGAGGTTTTCAATTTCACTGTTCTTACTAGTCCATCGGAGTCCGTGTGGCTTTCCATGACTACACCCAGTGGCCAGTTGTCGTGTTGTAGTCTTTCGTCGGCCATAAGAACAACGTCCCCAATCTTCAGTGACCGTTCTCTATGCAACCACTTCTGACGAGCTTGAAGGGTTGGCAGGTACTCTCTTGTTCAACGCTTCCAAAACACCCCTGCCAGGTAGTAAGCGTGCTTCCAACCCGAGGTATATCAGCCACTGATAGTTTTTGGCATATCTAGTCCATCATTGGACCTCAACAGCAGAAGGTCGCTCGGAGTTAGTGCCAGTTCTTGCAGGTCATCGCTGGTGATGGGTACAAGTGGTCAGTTGTTGAGTATCATTTCCGCCTCTACCAGAAATGTGCTCAAAGTTTCATCATCCGGCGCCTGTCGTTCACATA
>UZAN01039846.1:95448-109312 GCA_900618425.1 Echinostoma caproni | reverse complement strand
TTTCATGTTTTGCAGTGGCAATCTGTGTGCATTGTTTCCTGTTGGGGTTAAGACTCGGGGGGGATCTGGGTTACCGCATTGTTTCCAAAGCGCACCTTAACAATCCGCTTTTATCAGATACAAATTCCGTACGGCGACAGAACTAAGATTCCAGATGGATTCTATTTGGTCATTTGATACCGTTACCACAAATTATCGTTACCTTATATACTGATTGACCGAGTTCATCATCATCATCGAACAGCAAACTTCACTGATCACTGCCAAGCTCACAATGTACACAAAGTAAGTGATAAGGAATAAGATGGAGAGTGATTGGGCTTAATTGGTGGGAAGCAAAGAAAATGAGCCTCGATAGTCAACAAACAGAGTACACAATCTAAGTATGAATACATACCTTTTCAAGCATTCTGATCTGATAAGAAATGACACGAAGAATGCCACTACTGCCAATTCGCTGCCTTAGCCTTCAAATTCCCCAAACAGCCAGTTGCGAAGTCTTTCGGTCCCGATCTCGGAGACAGAATATACCTATGCTACCTGATTGCTCTGTTTATTTCTTCTCGCCTTGTTTCCGCGTCATCTGTTGACCTCCACGTGGTTTCTTCCAACCTGGAGCCGCAACTGCAAATAAGGTGCTGTGCGGTAGACGATAACTGGGCAAGCGCAATACGTATCCTAACTAGTGAAGCCGACTAATCTGAATTGAATTGGACAACGAATTCTCCATTTAATCATTCCCAAATACAGGACGTCTTACCTCAGAGTTGCTTACACAACCGAATTCATAATAATTATCGATTCCGGAGTCCTGAATAGCAGTTGGCCTCTTCCAGCGCGTGGCATTTAGCAATCACTTACACTGACCTTGAGACCTCTGTATTCTTACCCCAGGGTGATTCGTTGTATTTGTGCGGTCATTATCACTACGATGTCACGTCGCGAACGTAGTCAGCTTGCGGTGGATTTGTTCATGAGGAAAATGAAAGGAATAAAGCAATTTTATTGTGGCAATTGAAAAAACCGATCAGTTTTGATGGAGAAGAAGGAGCTTCACACAGTTTGAAAACACAGGTCAGTTTGATGATTTGATGAAGAATGTGAATTGGTCTTCGTTGAAGCTTACTGAATTGGTTCAAGCCACATCTGTGGATAATCACGATCAACTGTAACCTCGTCCCAGGATATGGCACACAGCATCAATTCTGGTTTATTTTCGACCGGTGATAATACGCCTTTGTGCAGTTTCGAACGGGATAAATGGTTCCACTCGCTTTACCGCTTAATTATTTTCTGTTGCTTTTAGCAATGGGCCTTATATTTCACCTGCTTTGTTATGTTTTCATCTATCGATCGAATTAGGCAGGAAAGAAAATAATCTTTCAGCCACTTTTATTGCGCAATCATCTTCAAGGGAAACTGTTCGGATGATTAGCATCTCGGGAAGACAGAGGGCTAAACAACAAGGAAGTTAAATCAAAAGCGCACACATTAATTATCTTTTCTTATTACAGGAATGAGCGTATTCATACAATTCTAATTGCATAATACGCGCACTGCAGCTTGGCTAGCACCTATTGTGACATTCTTGAACCATGCTTGTCTGTAGAAAACCGATCGCAACCCTATCTTGTCCTGCCCGGTTTCTGTTATCACGAGTGTTTTTGTACCGACAAATAGGCGGAGTTTTGTCGAAAACAGATGTTTGCGTCAGGGTGAACAAATCAAAGCATAGGACATATTACGTAATTGTGGAAAATGATGAGCTCACTCTGATTTTTGTACCTAAGCGGCAAGTTAGCTGTTTTATCTCAGCTCTAATATTTTTTTCTCGAACCTAAGCATGATGTTCTTCGATAATTCGGCTGATTGTCTATTGCCGGTAAATCAATCACATTAATTAGTTCAAAATTATGAAATACGAATCGTCTTAAATGTTGTTTAAAACTCCCAATCTAGTTTGGAAGTTGGTGAGCTGTGATGCGATTCCAAACGAACGGTGTATCGTCGACGCAGGTGCCTAAACAATCAGAAAAGGGATTTCTTTACTCGTTTCCCTTCGATCTAACTCCACAGGTGAGAAAGAGTGGTGTTCATTTGATGTAAGCGTTCTGTTGATATATGTGATGACTCTAATTCATACAACAACAAATGTTGAACTGCGGTTTGTGAGTAGTGTTTCATCACTCATAATCATGAAAACAGTTAAATGCTTGATTTAAGATGAACAAAAGGGTTATCAGAAGAAATTAGCTGCTTAAAAGTTTTGGAACTTGAAGAAAACTACGCACGATTTTGGTGCTTACATTGAAGATGCATTTTTAAATAGCATTCAGATTGAGCGTGACTTTACATATTTAACTTATATCACACTTGCTAGTAGAATTTGCCTTGATGGACCAAATCGTGGGTATCACGTACTTCCCAATTATGTTGCGGCCATAGTTTTTAAATTCCACGATCCTTGCGAAACAGCTCTTTTGTTATGTCACCTTAGATAGCGAGATGAATGCTCAATTGTGACATTTGACTGCTCAATTGTACGCCCAAGTTGAATATGACCGTAAGTGATATTTACCACATACTACTGCCTGTTCCCCGACCGATCCAGAACCAGTGACGCTTGAATTTAACAGGTTCTTTTCTGACGGTATACGAGGAAGTGTGCAATGAACAACCCCCCATAACTGTTTAGTATGTAATCATTCCATGTATTCCTGAGCTGTTTAGTCGCTTTTTGCCTTATACTTTCTCATCAGGAGACCATTCAATACGCTTTCGATTTCTCTACACTGCACAAATCCAAGATGTAATGAATGTCTAAATGGTCGATCACTCCTGTACAGAAAATGTGTTTAAAATTCGAGGACCACATTTATAAACAGACCGATGCTAGGAAGATTTCTGGGCTACTTTGTAGCTGATATTTACGGGGAACTATTGAAACACTAGTTCAATGATCTTATCCCTCTGGTTTGTATCTGCAAGAACCATGCTGATGGAAGCATTTAGCATTTTTCAAAAAATAGCAATTCAGTTCTATTCCTTCAAAAGTAATCTTTTTAAAATGAAATTGGGAAGAAATAAATATTCTAGAACATTCAACAGATCATTCAACAAAGCGGTCCCGCTTCACTTTCATTGTCTACACAAGCCGCTTGGTGAGAAAATCCTTTTTTAACCACCTACAGGGGGCCAGGATTAAACTGATCACCAAAATCTTGTCGACCGGTCATGGGTCCCGTTGAACCACTATAGTTACAGGAGTTCACGTTAATGACCAAACACATGCAAATCATTTTGTTTGTCCATTTAATTATTACTATAAGGTTAAACAAATCATTTATAACGGAATTTTACTCTAAATCTAAACAAACTGGTAACCGGAATGTGCAATGCAACACCAATCAGTTGTTTGTGATTGGACTCGAGTTCTTCAAACCAGTGAACAGTTCACGAGCAGTTACGGTGATGATTGCATCCACAGAAGAGAACCACGTGGGCTCAAATAATTTTACATATGCATATTCGGAACTGGCTACCATCTTTTGGACTGAAAAAAAACGGTTTGAAAGAATGCGGCATCATTCCACGCCAAGCATCGACTTCTGACACCTAGAATAGTAGTCGATCTTGACTCGTTTGTTCACAGCAGTTTAAACGGTGCGAACGTGAGGGAGAAACATCTCGTGTGGATCGCGTGAGAAAATTGTCTTTGTGCGGAAAACGTAATCATCGCAAACTGTCGCAGCTTAACCAGATATTTCTCACCATCTTTCTACTGTCTTCGCCTCCTTTAAGGGATTGCTTATTATTGTAAATCTTTGGTGTTTTTGATGAACAAAAACCGATGCGATAGTCACATTTCATTTAAACTCTTTTGTTTTCAGTTGTGCTTTTTTAATGCTTTTCTGCATCTCTTTTTGCTCTTGGCGTGCAGTATGTAGAATATCGATTGGTTTTACAAGCAGTTGCATTTTTGTGATACAATTTACTGCTGGTATGTGTATGGAAAGCCCTGACGAAACGTTTCGGGAAGTTGTGGGTTATGCAGACTGTCCAGGTTGGGGAGAAACATTTATCAGCCTTTTTGCCTATGAATTTGTGGAACGTTGATCATTTATGAGTAGGCAAGCTGATCGACACGTTCAGACCAAACCAGTTGTATAGTTGTGAACCAAACGTTTCATTTCGGCTTTGTTCCTCTTGATAAACAACTAAAGGTCAATGAATTTATTATATGTATGCAATACACAATATAACCTTATAAATAGCCCTCTCATGTTGTATTTTACTGCATCTATTGATTGTTACGTTGATGACGGATGCGCAACTACTGCGTACCGTTGAATAAAACACTCAAAATTACTGATTTGTTATATTACAGTATGGTGGAGGATTCTGTTTGACCATATCGGACAATTGTGTCGTGTTCAGAACAAATGAAGCGTGGACTAAAATGCTAGGATGATTCCACCTGTTCGGTCTCTGTAACAGTGCGGATTCATTGACCCAGATGACGGCTGGAACCCGAAAGCTCACGGGGATAGCGCAAACATACTACCGACGGGTAGCTGATCAGACCGTTTTTCACGATAAACGGGACAAAACACAAACCATTGAGATCAAAACAGCTGCACGATACTGCCTAGGCTGTCAGTTCACGAGTCACTTACTCCATACACGACGCACTCACCCGCATAATTATCGGCATATTGATTAAATTGTTCACTGCGAAGGGCTGTATCATGAACCACAGATTCCTTTTGACCGAGGGAAATGTATTAACCTGTCAGCGCATGTAAGATTGTGCTATTTCGCTAATCGTACAGTAGTCAGCTACGGGCTAGCGGAATTTTCAAGACACATTTTGGAGTCTCGTTTGTATGGTTCAAACAAGATGTTCTTCTTACATGTCCAAAACAGTTTGGCAGTTCCTAGTGAAAAACATTCCATTTTAACTGTGTCAGTTAGATCTCTATCATGTCATAACACCCTATATCCAGTGGATTTTATCTACTGGTTTAAACCGTGTTAGTGTGTTCGGACAAGTGCAGATTACATATAGTTCCGTGAAATTTAACTCACCCATCTTGTCATACTTGCCACCGGTCCAGCTCATCCTTCCGTTCTATCCCCCCAGCACCCTTGTATGCCTCCCACTGAACTCCGAATTGAATAAAGACCGCACACAAAGCATGTCAATCGAATACACTTGATATGATATATGATTAGAATATACATGTATCTGCCTTGAATGTGAACATAGGGCCAAATTGCACAAAACTGGTCAGGGGTGCTAGAACTTTGTAATTAATTTTGGAACACGATAATTTGAACGCAAGCTTGCAAGTGCGTGCGTGCGTGCTTGTGAGTGTGTGTGTGTGAGAGAGAGAGGCTATGGGCTCTGGGGTCCGAAAACTGTTTTGGGGATGATGCTCAGTGGATGGGCGATTCATCAATCATGGCCAGATGTGAAGTGGATAGGCTTGGAATTTTACCGTGTCATTTTGTGGGTGATATGATCTCCCTCTACTCGCAGGTTAAAATCGGATGGCCTCGTAACTGAATAGCTTTATCACTCACGTACAATACATTGTTCGCCCTAATGATTGGTCCATTGTACAACTTTAAACAATGTTGCCTTTCGGTATCTACATTTCCGGGAAATATAAATTTGTGGGCTATTTTATTCATACAAGTTAGGGAGATTGTGGTTGGGTAAACGTCAGAAGAGAAATATGTGTTCACAGTAATCCTGTTGCATATTCCGTGTCATACAGCTGTTTTCAAACTTTTAAGGGTAGGAAACGACGTATGTTTAACTTTATTTCTACTCTCAGTGAACTAAAATGTGTTACAATGGAATAGCGGTCAAAGAAACGCAATTGCACAATAGTCTCTTTACACAATTATGCATACACACCGGCCACGGAAGGATTGGTTGATTATGTAAAGCTTTGATTAGGTAAACCTCACCTCGGTCTGTCCATCATTTCTCTGATAATTTACAAAATCTTTAATCGTGAAGATTCCTGCGAAATATAGGCCTGAGTGGTGCAGTACAGTACAATGAATGTTCCTTCATTAGCATTTCGAAAGCATCTGCTCCAAGACAAAACTTGGGGCCTCCCGGAAACGCTGCCATGGAGTGATTTATTCCGTTCCTATATGAATATATTCCACTTGATTTACCACCAATGTACCAGAGCAATTAAATTGAATATGCTCGATGTCCTCACCATAATTTATTTCTCATCACAGCTATGAACAGAATATGAACTAGCTCAGCCTAGTTTCCGGTCGTTCACCTCACGATCAGTTACAAATAGGCACTATCCGGTATGATCCTCTTCAGTTTGCCTATAAAAAAACAGGTGCACGCCAGATGCAGTTTCCTTTTTTTACACCAATCCTTGGATAACTTTACGAAATATGATCGTTGTGTGTTTCTTGATTACTCATCTGCTTTTTATTCCATTCCTCATTCCAATCTTTGGTTGTCCTAGACAGTTATTAGCTTGTCTTGTTGATTACTTCTCCGAGAGAACTCAGTGTACTAAGTTTGGTCGGAAGAAATCCAAACCATTGTTGAACAATTCNCAATTCTGGGGTACTTCAAGGTGCAGTTCTTTCCCCCATACTTATTTTCTACGTATATCAATGATTTTTCTGCTCGCATCCCTACTTCTGCCTTCGAATACACTGAAGATGTGGCTTGTGTCAGGCCATCTCCGACTCTTCTGCTCTTTCCCCTTTTTTCTGAGAACTTTGATAACGTTCAACGGTTTTCCACCACATCTGGCCCATTTCTTAATCCCTCCAAATTTTTTGAATATCCCTTTACATTGTTGCACTCTTCTTTCCCATCTGAACCGGTGTCGACTGGTTCTGAACCAGCACTCCGGGTAAACTGTAATAAACACCCAGGTTTTTCATTGTTACTAGTCTTCACTGGACCGCTCACATTCAACAAATCGTCAGTAAGCTTCGACGAATTTCTTTTCAAGACCGTAAACTTCGTCAGTTTCGTATCCAACGAGTAATTATTTCCAAATTTGTGAACCAGTGTGTTTTCCCCATTCTGCTTTATTGTTCACCTGTTATTTTCTTCCAGTCTCCTCAAGAACGATTTTACCTGCTTCGATGTGGACTGACTATCATTAGACGTGTCTTTTCAGTCCCGCTAATGGAGTTGATAACTAACCTATGCGAACAGCATTTGAATGCATGTAAAAGGTTCGCGCATAAAATTCTTATTGACTCCACACATCCGCTACACGCAGATCTAACTTCCTGTTGTTCCCATCCGTCAACTAGATCCCAATATCGTTGTATTCCCTCTCGAACAAACATATATAGTAACTCTACAGTACCCGCATTAGCAGGTATTCTAGTTAATAAAAAGCAGGTTTTCACAGAATTTGTTAACAGTTTTGGAACTGAAATCTCTTTTTTCATCATTATTATTCTCATTTTCTCCCTCACTCCAACCTGCACATTTTTAACTGAAATGTTGGCTTCATATTCACAGAAGTTATTACAACACAACGTAATACTGCCTTACGCGTGCTACAACAATTTCCGATAAATTCGTTTCTCGTTCATCAGCAATGAAACCCTTTTTTGCGCCAGCGTCTGTTTGATTGCACTTGATGCAGACAAACACCTGCTGGTTACTGGACGACGACAAAATCACACGAGGGGATTCTAATGTTTATTTTGTATCAGAACTCAACTCAACTTGTGCTTTGAAATGCGCATTGCCTTGAGATAATTAGAATGCAGTTGGGATCCGATGTGAGCAACACGGAAACAACCGATAAATTACCGTCCAATCGCCATTAATTTACTCAGCTTTTGCGAGCGGTTTGAAAGCAAAATAGGGGGGGGGATGAACCCACATTTTGTCGCCCGACAATTTATTTTTCTCATGCGCTCAAAACGTTCGAGGTGAATGATCAGAAAGTGGCCAATGAATCGATCTCACTCCACTTCAAAGCTATTTGTTAGGTCACCAAACTCTTGTCTACACCATCCTATATTGTGGCTAAAATATAACAGCACGTTGTGTCGGGAATACCTGCCAGAGCTGTGAGTTGTTTTCAACGTGATAACAGTGGTCGGATGCGCAGTGGACATTAGATTTGGAAATATAGATCTCAGTAGAAGGTCTCCTATGCTAATTGTCCATTCAGTGGTTCTGCTAAGGAATTCATTTAATCGAAATTTGGTCCATATAGGCATAGTAAAAACGCAGACATAAAAGTAGACTATCGTGTTGTGGAAAAGAAAAATATTTAATCAGTCCATTAGACATGAATTGATAGTATGGGAATCACTGCACTGCGTCCCTTTCAGTTACCATCCTGCCCGTGTTCTATCACGTGACTCTTTTGCTCAGATCTTATTGACCACGCAATAATCTGTACTGCTTTATAGCCCAGTCGGTCCAAACATTCATATATGAAATTCGGTTTAATTTCACGGTTAATGGTTTCCGCTACTATTGGGAGGTAAATTTTAGTTATAAGTGGAATAAAGAAGTGAGGACCGTAACCGGCCTGAGTAAATTTAGAAGTAACTCAATCACAGTGAGAAACGAGATGCCCATCATATTCATTGATTGGTTTAAAACCTAAAATAGTGACTCGGTAAAGTCATTACAACCGAATGTAGAATTGTTCGGTAGAATAGGAAGCACACTACTTGGGGAATTCATAATAAACATACAGTTTATTTAAGTTTTGTCTTTTACTTAAGTTGAGTGTTGAGAAAAGACTGAAGATGTACTGTTATGTTAGTACATTTATGGAATAGGCCACAATTCCAATTCTCGATGTGCACAAACCCCGGCGAATGTGCGACAATTCGATACGAAAATATTTTCTCTATCACAAAATTCATGTTAAGTTCACAAAGTACTCTGACAAAAAGGAACTTCTTTATTTCATTGCATAAGTTTATCTCTACTTTCGAAAGTGTGTGTGTGTGTGTGTGTGCGTGCGTGTGTGCGTGGGCGTGTGGGCGATGGAGTGAACGAGCTGGATCGGATGCCAACCGTATCGCTAGATGGCTCGTGGAAATGCCCGACGGCGATCGTGCATATGGTTACACATTTGCGGTAGACCCCACTGAATGTACTTGAGGGATATATGACACCCAAAATCAAGATGTCGGTGGATCAGATGGCAATAAATTGTGCGAATGTTTGTCGACATGGAAAATACGATCACACTAGTGATTTTGTTTCCATAAAATATCACCCACTGATACAAAAACCGACTTAGCCATGTAAGGTGTAAACGCTTTTCTAGTAGTGAAAGACATTCCAAACTGAATGATCGCAGGTGACCAAACAAGCTGTATATTGGATGCTGCATTGACTAAATAAATACAACTTATTTCACGGTGAACAAGAAATTCGGAAATAATGTTATTTGTTGTGTGTGTGGAAGATGTTTGAGGTGGGTAGTTGTGCAAGAGTAAGTGATTGAGGGAAGGAGAGTTTGTGGATGGAGGCAAAATTATTAGAGTATAAGCAGATGGACTGCAATCCATGGCCTAGCGAGGCATTTTGTGTGTGTCCTCTCAACCCACTCAGTGAAACTCCGTAACCCGCAATCGGAATAAGTTCAAACCACCGTAGTTTATAGGCCTATATATTACTACTAGTACTATTACGATCTATCTGGAAATGTTCAAGAGACTAGGTGAAAAGCACGGAAGCTGGTTTTAGTTGCACAAACGCATTCTAACATATTCAATTATTCAACACAGTGGCCATCACGACCTTGTGAAGCCAATAATAACTTGTATGAGAATCTAACCACAACAACCGACTCGAATTTGGGTAGCAATAAATGTCGTGAAACTTAACTGGTTTATGGTGCTCGCGTGAACTCCTATAACGTCACAGATGTAGTCCGGCCCAGATAGCTCGACGCGAATTGTGCTGAAATCCTTGGCCTAACATATTATGTCAACAGTTCCTGGGTTACTTAAGCTATGCACTAACTCTGTAACGGTGCATGATTAACTGGATATCATCTCAGACAAGGTTCATCCCGCGAACACTATCAACGAATTACAGAACGATAGACGGCCCATCTAGGTCACTGAAAAGATTCTGATGAATTGGACGATACCGCTGTTAGAATCGAATGATCCGATCAAGTCTGCTGACAAACGATTGTGATATTCAGATTGGATTGTGATGCTGGATTAAGGCTATTGTCCCAGATCGCTCAACAGAGGAATGATAATAAGAACCGAAGCTTATAGATGGTTGTATTGAATTTTCTTGTAATCTGTCGTCTAAGAGGAACCAGTTTTGATTTTGCAGCGGCGAACATTTCATTATAAGTTTCCAGAAATTCTGGTAATTTGAGCGGTCTGGTCTTAAGGAAACAATTTTCCAATCAGACAGCGTTTACGAGTGGACCTAGGTCACACCGACCTTAATGATATTAGATTTTAACGCATTTGTCTTCTGTGACCAATTAGCAATCTAACTCAGTTTTTTATGGCCATTTTGTTCCTCGGGAGCTATTTATAACCGCCCCAATCGATTCTCCTCTCCACAGTTCAACTAACGTCATGGCGAAAAGAAGCGTACCTTTTGAATGCAGAGACGCCCTGAGGCGCACGCTCTTACTAAATCCATCAGGAGTGAACGTCGTACGCTCCCCTCGGGCTTGGCTGGACAACGAAGGAAGTTTTCAAACCTGGCAAGCTCTTTCGCGAATTTCTAGCACCAATTTCTCATACTACACAACTGTTGTAGATGTGACTTGGAGCTTTATTAACATCGGGATCGCACTCTCCGCTTTACGAAATGAAAGTGACAAACACGACCAACCGGTAGCCCGCTGAAATCAATCAAGAACTGAACAAATTAAATCCATGCCACTCCAGTGACCCTGATGGAGTTCCTGAATGAAAGTTGCTGCTTCCCTTTGCATTTCGCAGCTAAGTATTCCTCACTGTTGGAGAGTGGCCTCCACCATCCCAATACCGAACAGGGGCTCGATAGGACTTCGTCCTTTTGTATGCACCTCAGTTGTTTTGAAGGTGTTTATGGGGCACCTGTTTGAAACCCTATCCATACAGGTCACAGTTGGTGACCGAAACCAGTTTGCATTCCCGCCGGTACCCTAGATACCCTAGCTTTTCTCTTACCCATTGTTTTATTCTCCTTTGATAAGAGAAAAAAGGTTGTCCGCATATGTTTTCGAGCGGCGCCTTCAACACGATCGGCAGGCAAATATTGCCAAGTACCATCTATGCAGACAGAGTTCAATCTCCTAAAATCAAACTACTGGCTAAATATTTCTCCAACCGTCAGCAGTTCACACGCAACAAAGGCCACACATTTTCACTGTTATCTTATTCACAAAATAAACATGATTGTTGTTTTGCACCTTCTCTGAGACAGCTTTAGTGAAATGATCAGTTGATCTTTAACCCACCCACTCATTTTAGATATTTAATTTCCGTCTCGCTTTTTACGACCTTCCCTACATTATTGTGAATAGGAAAAACATAACCATAGTCGACACAGTGAAGTATTTGAGTATTGTTCTGTCACTCAATCTTTTCTGATCTTCGCTTCACCTTCATTGAAGAGATCGTCCAATTATTCCCTCCTAAAATTAAATAAGTGCTGATCCTGAAAGAGATGTTTTACTTTTGTGATTGCGTGTTCTCCTTTCCACCTGGCGGAAGTACTCTCTCATAAAGTCGTTTTTCTGGCTAAAATAGACAAACATTTGTCTGTTCTTCAGGTTCCCTGCAATTCTTTCCAGCAAACAAATTTGCGGCGCGCGCGCACACAGTTTGAAGGACCCCTTTGAATTGTCGGACAGAATTGTCACGCTAGATGTTTCCGACAAACACATGGTACCTAATGCCGTCTGTTCGTTATTCACCAGTCTTCCTCCCGGAAAGAAGACTATCGATATGGCGTGCTCGTTTGCCAGTAAACTCAACATACAAACTCAGCTTCTCAAAAGGATCCTGTTATTATGTGAAAATGCAGTACAGTTGACAGTGTGGTAATGGGAAACCCACTAGAATTAGTGTTAGCTGATAGATTCATGGAACATCTAGAAGAAACGAAACTTCACCATTCAGTACACGACACCTTTCTCTATAAATTGTTTTGCTAGAAGAATCATGCACAAAATTTGAGTTGTCGCCATCCTAATATGAAGTTTATCATATACCATGTATTTCAGAAATCCCTTCAAGGACGTTAAAATCACGAGTAAGGAAGATCAACCGCTCTTCAGGTTTACATTCCACAAACCCGCTTGGATGGAGCAGTATCTAAACTTCAGACACTCAGGTCCAGCGCAGTGCAAGCAAGCCTCAGTAAACGGTTTATTTTCTGGGAAAATTTGAAGGAAACCTTGAATTGATATCGGGTACACGACAGGACAATGGATATCTCCGGAATTTCACCGTCAAATATGGCAATAAGACAGATGAGATCTGGGATATACCATGCACCAAAGAAAAGTGTTCTGGTCTAAAGACGATCCGAATGAAAAAGCAACCGAAGGTAGTTTAAAACCAGCTCTCTCAACAACGTACTATGCCACTTCGCACATTGTTTTCCATACAAGCAGACGAAATGAATGCGGAATCCAAGTTGAACCTCCCGAACTCTCACGGGACGTCCTCAAAGGGACAAAGTCAACAGGAGGCCAGGCGGTTGTCAAGACTTGCTGAGGTCCTAGCCATTCGGTTTCATAAACCAGACCTCTGCAAGCACCTATACTTTGTGGATAGTCTTGCCCTGCCATCGTAAGACTATCACCGTTGCTAAGATCAATAGGCACGTTCTTCCACCAGTTTCGTTTGTCCAACACAGGCGATCTTTTACCCTCACTCTGGTTTTGCCTAGCTGAGCGTTTTTGGTGTTGCAAATATCGTGATTCTTATGATCGAAGCTTCGTGTAAATATCTACTGTTTATGTCGCCAATTACAGGAACAATATTGTTCCCATCTTAATCCCTTTTTTTGCTTGACCGCACACAATCCATTACCAATCTTGCTTCAGTATTTTTTTCACTGTTTTTTTACTTTTGTTCACGCTGGTCCCGAGGAGAAGGGGTTAAGGACACAACATTTTGGTTAGAACGCTTAAACCCCTTTGGAAGGTCTTTTTAAAGTTTGGCAGTAGAAGCATCTTACTCAATTATAGTATGCTGTTTGGAGTAACGAATTAGGTTGCTCACAAGCACTATGCACTGCTGGTGGTATTTGGGGTCGTTCCACAACTTAGGAATACTGATCACTGGACAGTTATTTCGAATGAACTGATCGGAACGTTATAAGCTCATTTGAATAAAACAAGTAATACAATGTGGGCAGAAGTGATATTGGCCATCAATTTCGTGTGGTCTTAATCAGAAGTTTACACACATTAAATAGGTCGAATTTTATAAGGAAAATATGGACATTTACGTAATTACATAGGTTCAGACAGAAAGCACTGGGTTGTTAAGTCATNGGGTGAAAGATAAGGAGGGGAATGTGTGTACAGAAACAGTTAGGTAATGAAAAACAATTAGCCGTAGGGGAAAGGGAGTTGAACATGGTTACGTAATACGAAAAAGATACAAACAGAAATAAATTCGAACAGATGGAAAAAGCTAATGTGGATAAGCTAAACTATGAGAAAAAACATGTGAACTGGATGTCGTTAATCACTTTTATCTGGGGGCAGGGAGGACACATTCGGTCTGTGTGTGTGTGTTTGTGCACTGTTAGTTGAAATCGTGGCAAGCGAAAGTGAACAAGAGGTAAGAGAGAGAGAGTGACAAGTGACGTCACAAATGATGGGAGATTAGACAC
>UZAN01039846.1:68854-89572 GCA_900618425.1 Echinostoma caproni | reverse complement strand
GTGTGCGAGTAGGCGCGCAACAATGGGAGTCATGACCAGTCCGATTTGTGCAATCTGTTAGCGGGTGTGTGTGTGTGGTCTGCATTCGATAAACGAATCCATCTTCTTTCTCAGGGGAGGATTCGGAACAATTTGTTATTCAGTTTGGTGAACTGTTGTGAGCACTTTCACATACTTGTTTCGTGCTCAAACGGGGAACCAATTATCCGCCCAACACACACACACACACACGAAAATACACGAAAACCGATCCGTTTCTCCTGGAGAATGTTCAATCAGGTCGTCAACTAGGGTGTTGGGTCTCGCAAATGTCGAATGTTAAGTTAAATGTACGAGCAAACATTCAATAACGTGAAATCAATCTGGAGAATGTGAAAAGTTGGAGATAATACGAAAACTACATGTATACCATCATACCATGTTGATGTTCAAATTTAGTAAGGTTTAATCATTACTTAAATTGTAATCGTCACGGAAAATCAGCATTGTTAAACGAAATAAAGATTTGTCGTTCAAGAATAAATTTGACTTTCTAGGTCAGAATTTATCAACTTTATCTTGCACAACAAAACTCGGGGTTCTCCGTCCACAGTCTACTGTATCTGTGCACGGGGCTCGGAATACAGCGGTTGACTCAACTGCCTTTGTTTAGCCTAAACAGAACCCCAGATCATACAGGCTCATACATAACCGTTCATGTTGTCGTTCTTTTGGGCCCGATACTTATGATTTTCGTGCAAGGAATTCTTTGAAAGAAAGTCGATCTTGATGAGCGGTTTTTCAATTAAAAGAAACTACTGTTCTAAACTTTCGTGTTACTGTCGGGACGAAGCAGCTGCACAGGGCTCTCTTTGTCGCTCATCAAAAACATTCCTCAGCGAATTCGAATTGGTGGGGAATAGACAATCTGCCAAGGAGTGAAATCTAAACTCAAGATCATCAACAGTACTTGGTGCTTGTGAAAATAATCGAATGGGCTAATCCAAACAATCACCATCTAAAAGGCAACCTGTTTAGTGACTTAAAGTATGAACCACCAAAAGTTGTCATCCATTGACTGTTTGATGGCCTGCTGAAATACCATGCACTTGTGACAAACGACTAATTGATGTACTGCCGGACAGAATTATTCAGTCTTTACCAATGGGTAGTTTGAGCAGATAATTAATCGTGTTCGCCGATTAAATCTGGGTTGTAGAAAACAGTTGTACGGCTCTAACGCCCAACTAAAGTTGATCTCCTCATCTATTTGCGAAATACAGTGAATACAGTGGTGCAACCAGCGGCCTCATTGGCACTCCAGAAAATACTGAAAGCAGCTCATCTCTGATCTATTCTGAACTCTATTGAATTCAATGTGTCAAAGTGTTAGCTTTTCTCTCTACGACACAGGGGGCGTTTTTCATATTTCCTCGGAAATGAACAACTGACACATGCCTGAAGTGAGAAGGACTTAGGCATCATCATTCAAATAAACTTTAGCCGCTCACTCAACTGTACCATGTCGAAGGCAGTTGTAAAAAATGTCGATTTGATTAAACGGGTCTTCGGCCGGTTGGAGTCAGAGAAACTGAAGTCGCTGGGGTTATTTTCCAATCGCCACCGGCGCATCAGAGGATATATGATTATGGTATACCAAATAATGTAAAACCCAAACAGACCTTATCGCCCGCTGCTAAAATCATCAGCTGACGTTCATCATATAGGACATTTATTTAAATTAGTGGTCCCAAAATGCCGCTTCGAATGCTGGCGTCAGTCATTTGCAGTCAGAATGTGTTCGATCTGTAACTCTCTCCCATCCTACGTGGTCTGTACTCCAAACATTGAATATTTCAAACTGAGACTCGATGAAACATTAGCACACCAACATAAGTGAAGCTGTGAGCAGCGATCGCGTATCACGTGAGATTTTACACAAGGAATTGTATGTACCTCTGTGTTTTAATCTCCACACGAACTTATGGGACGAGAAAAGTATGAGCTTGTAAGTTATTCCCATAATAACTCTTTGATCTTTGATAAAGTTGATTCTTTACATGTATTTCTCAAAACATTTTTTACCTATCCAAAGCATTTACCTCAGTCTGGAAAACCAATTGAAAGCATCATATTCCGATGTTTCGGTTAGGTTAGTTTCGCGACACAAATGTTGTCCTGTAGTGAAGCAATTAGCACAATTGAAAGACGGATGCCTAATCCTCACATAAAATCCAAACAATGCTGATTATTGACATAAAACCTCTCAGAATGATCTGTTTAATTCGCGGTCAGCGGAGAATAAAGCCATTTAATAGAGATCATTTTGGATATATATATATATATATCATTACTAACTTTCATTGCGCTTTGGATTCCCCAAATTCTCTATCTGATTAGGATCGCTTTAACAATGCGGTCACGGGATGGTCTTTTGTGGCGCGATGCTCATGCAACCCTTATAGAACATGGGAACGATGTGCGGATCTGCCTCTTTTGTCTTGTGAAATGACTATCGAAGTTGTGAGCAGCACTGGGGCAGTATGTATCTAGTTGTATCCATGAAGTGATCAAATTGTTATTTGGCAGATTTGAAGTTTATATGTCGATTGTGAAAAGTTCAGCAGTCACCGAAGCTACTGAACTTTTCACAATCGACTAGCAAACCATTAATCGAGTCTGTGAGCCTACGTCGTGCTTCACCGTTGCTGATATCGTATAGCTTTTGTTATTTTTTTTAACATGTTAATAAAGACACCTTTTAAAACACTATTTGAAGGATGAAAATTTTGGTTCATCAATTCACATGAACAATTCCATTTGTTTTTATTCCCTGTACATATTCTTAGTGCTCATTCAGAACGTATCTTTCGGTGACATTGAGTCAATGAAAGATCAGAAAGGCCCTCTCGATCCAAACTAATCGTAGTTTGATCAGCGAGACAATGGGATAGCATCAAACCGCTTAATCCTTTAATTGGGAAAATTGCGGCGGGGTGGGGCATTTCTTGACGGACAGTGTGAAACATGGTCGTTGCCAACCGTTCACGTTCGTCATGGTTCATCGGAACTGAGAGAAAATACATATCGCGAGATAGTGTGGTATGGCCCAATCACAATTGTTCACACACAAAATAGGGTGGCAAGTATATGCATAGATGTGATGATCCAACCCTCCAAGATAGCGCCAACCACGGGGCCACACGTTTCATTTTCTGGACAACAAACCATAAGTCAATAGTATCGAACGATGAGAAGCCATATGGGTCAAACAGAAGCTGTGTGAGGAAGAAATTGTATGCAGACAATCGGTGAGGATCTGGTTACTCATTGGTAGTTAGTCCCATTGATTTCTTCCAATCACTAGTGACTCTACTTGTGTGGCCTTCTTCCTCCGACTCGGTGATGGGATATTTCGGCAGACAATTACCAGTACGCTTCCACGTTCCGCTTGTGATTCGTGATTGTAGATTGATGTTTACTCAGACTGCTTTAATAAACCATGAGTTTGAACAATCATTCGCTCGTGTATTACCCACGAGCTTGGTTCACGTGGGAAATTTGTGAGGTCAAACCGAATGGCAACATTTCGCGATATGCGTATATGTTCTTCCAGTCTCAATACGGACCAGTGTGTTGCATCTATTCAATTATGCATATAGTAAATGGAGGGATTCAACTTTTGTGTTGTGTTTGGTAGAATAGTTAAGCAGTCAACCGAATGAAATGGTAATGTTAACGAGATCTGAGACATTTACTGTTTTTTAATGTGCTACAAATATCTTGATTGTCCGCACTAAGCATTTATGCTCAAGTCGTGTGATCGATTTGGTGGTTCGCGAGTTTAAATTCAGTTCTTTTCTGAAACGGATAAGAAGTTTAATGAACTGCACGCTAGTTGGTCCGGCCACCCGGAGGTCTTGAAACGGGACTTTCTTTTTCCTTTGTTTGAGATTTAAATATATCAAAACAGGTATTCTTCTCTTTACTAGGTGGTCTTCGATTACATGGAGTACTTGAAGTTTGATAATTTTGTATCATTTTTTCAAGTTTTTATAAGCTTTGGCAATGCAATTCTCCTGGTTGGTTTTGAACGCTTTCATGTTGTGTTCTGGTCACATCCCCTCAAAAAATGAATCACAATTCATCCGCAAATATATGTAGCTAACTGCGTAATCCGATAAATTTGCAGAGTTGCTCTTCAATACTATCTTACTTCTTAATGCCTTGGCTGAGGATAATTCCTCTTGCGCCTAGTGACTTTTGTTTGGGACAACTTCGGCGTATTACTCTTGACGTTGATCTTTCTTTTATCGAACACTACCCTGAATGGCTTACGCTATCATCCCTTTTCCGTAATGAGGACCATTATTCAGCCAGACAGTCACTCAATCAGCCAGTCAGTTGAATGAATGGGGATAGTGTGATTGACGAGTTTTCCTTAGTCCTGTCTTGTTATCTTTAAGTAAACATAAACCAGAATGATTTGTGCAGCCTATCCCTAAACCTGACCAGCGAAAGAAATTGCTTTGAAATGAGTGAATAATTCGGATAGATTCTTTAGAATACAGAGACGTGGCAAAAAACAATTCTCTCCTTACTGGCTCAATTAGTTTGACTAGTCACATCACGCCACATCTCTGTTCTCTAAATCGCTTTTAGAAGACGGTTTTGTCTGGCAACGAGGACTATTTTTGTACGAAGAACCAAATTGGCTTCATTGTATTCGACGCGTTTGTCTTTTTCTCTCATGAAATACCAGCTCGTAGACAAAATATCAGAGTTATCGTTGTTCTGGCATGTGAGCATCATTCCTGTGACTTGCCTTCCCATCCCATCGAGCGGCCGACCAAGGATACTGGAAAGTTGCGTTGTCTCCGTCTGAAATTATCAACAAGGATGTCATACAGATCAGCCTGTCGGTACTCGAGTCGCTAATATTCCGATCAGGGGCTGCTACCCCCAGAGTCAAATGCCAACTATTCATAATATGATTAGATCGATCAGGGTAGTTTGGTTTCCATGTTATGTCTCAGTTTCATTTCACACTGACACTAACCATTCCCCTTTTTGGTTGTTGTTTACCTATTCATATAAGAACCAGAGGGACGATTGGAAAGTTGTTGGAAGCGGTGTCTACGTGAACATAGACGATATCAGTTATACCAGCCATTGGCACCTGTACCCCTTAATCATTTCGCGCATTGTCTCTAATCACCGGTTATGCTGATCCTGATGTCTTCATCCAGGAAGCCTAATTTTCCATGGATGAGCCAGTGACCCCGGGTTAGGGTTTCCATATCATCCGCAAACATCTCAAGACGCGGTTACCTGTTTGGTGGTATGCTTAGCACGAGCCTCCTACAAGATAATCTGTAG
The DNA here is from genome assembly GCA_900618425.1 of Echinostoma caproni. Taxonomy (NCBI): domain Eukaryota; kingdom Metazoa; phylum Platyhelminthes; class Trematoda; order Plagiorchiida; family Echinostomatidae; genus Echinostoma; species Echinostoma caproni. The sequence goes on along the minus strand of UZAN01039846.1, from coordinate 84,214 downwards.
GGACCAGAAGTGATTGCCACTGGGCGATGGCGATTACTCAAAATTTTTCTCTTAACCTCAACGTTCTTCCCTCGGTTTTCCCACCGGATTCTTTTAATGAGGAATGGAACGCGACGTTTGACCACGACAGTCTATATTTATTCTGATTTTCCAATGGTAAAGTCTTTGCACCCCATAGGAGCACTAGTCAAACAGGGTGCAGCATGCAATTAAATCTTCATAGATTGTAGAGTGTCACGACAGCTCCACAGCTGTCGTATGTTGGCGAATGCGTTTCGGACACTTCCCTCGCGATGAGAGAGCCATAGCTGCCACTGCTTCTATTACACCACTAGTTAGAGTAAGTCTGGGAACTAAACCGACCCAGTTAGCATATCACACCGTGATGGTGGAAAACGCATGCCGAACACTGCTACAGTAGCACTGAAACCATACACGACACCATCAAACTTACCTGGATCTTCGTTTAACGGCACAATATCGCATTTATACTGCAAATCCCATAGTCTTACATCTAATAGCAAACCAAGGCGTTTATCTTGGGCTTCTCCAGTAATCCAAACTCTACCGATGTTTAGCAGAAATGGAGAGAAAGAGCAGTCCCGAAAAACGGGCGAAAATGTGCCATAAACGTGGCCTCGGCTTATCGTATAAATGAAATGCTACTTGGAACTAAACGTCTTGAAGTAGGTTCTTCAAACAAAGGCAACGGTCGGCTGATTCCATGTATACGCTTTGAGGGTTGAAGAGGGTTGAAATGTACACTCACGAGAAGAATATTCGTGTTTCACAATTCGGAGAAGAGTGAAAAACAGGTGGTTGATACAACTCCATCAGGAACCGTTCACGTGCGGCGGACAATCATCGAGGTGTTACTACCCCGAACAGTTTAGAGAATATGCTGATTAAACTATTTCCCCTGTGACTTGCACACGAGGATCCATTACTCAATCTCGACCATCACACAGGAAATTGTGAATGCAATCAAAACCCATAGTGTAGTATGTAGTTATCAGGCTTTTATATGTTTAACGCTAAGTATTTTAATAACACTATTCAATAACCTCGTTCAAATCGTTTGGGTTCGGTTTTTATTTGTCGAAGCGTCCAGTCTCTCAGTGCGATGGCTTTAGTGCTCTATTATACGTAATATACGAAGAAATAACATTTGGGAAGATTTTGTTTATAGTATTTGTCTTATAAGTGCAAAGTAAAAGAAGATTTACTCATACACGAATGTCATCTGAAGACTACACGGTTCAAAAAGTTTAATGGGATAGTCAACAGTGGAAAAACAGAAAGAATTTGAAGAATAATCAATTTCGTCTCATATAGATGGAAAATAGCGAGTTAGCTGATTTACAGACGTTTGGAAATTAGCGACACTCATAGGGAAAAATGGATAGTGTTTGCGGTTCGGTGCATGTCCACTAGCCGGAATTAGTCGAGTGGAAGACTTTTTGGGACTTTTTTATGGTAAACGTGCTGTTTTCTATTTTTGTGACATTCATTAACCGTGCCATTAACAACTAATGTGAATTCAAAGCTCTTAATCTTCGAATCGCTTATCAGTTAGTCGGATTTTGGTTTTTTATTCTACTTGGTCGTGACCTAAATAAGAGATTTAATACACTTATATTGGATACATTTTGTCTTAGTGCATGAAGACATTCACACGCATACACACAACCACATGTGGCAATCTGACTCAGATAGTATTACTCGGCAAGAAAACTGACACCATTGAGATGCTGACACCGATTTCCATCCTCATATTGAACCTATCGCGCTTCAACTATCGACACACCAAGAAGTGTAAGCCTACTTCACATACATTCGAAAGTGTTTGCTTGGATTTACTCGGATGGTGAGCACGAGCAATCCATCAGACAACTCAAATCGGTAGCGGAGGGGGGATTACGTTCTTGCTCAGGTAGACCTGTGTATTCGACCCTCGAGGTAGTCGAATGAAACGCGATTCAGCGTATTTCACTGACTGTAGAACGTGCAATCGCTATTTAACTAAAATCATGCGGAAACTGGCTCGGGCTGTGCGTGACACAAATGCAATGTGTTTTTGCAGTGATAGTAGTAGTAGTAGTGATAGTAATAATAGTAGCAACGGGAATAGGCACTGAACTCGCAATACGAACCACACAATACAGATCACGGAATGCGAATCAAGGATTAGCAATCACAGACTGGATCAGGTAAGCACTGAACTACACTGGCACTAGCACCCAATATCCCACGTAACTGAGACGCGAGGAAAATGGCTTCAGGAGTAGTAGTTCGTTTATAGGAAGAAATAAAGGGGATTAAATAATATGTACAAAGTAGGGTCATTGGTTATTCAGACTCCTACCCATCGCATTCCAGTATTCCTGGAATCGTTCTACTTCCGTTTGGGCTGCGCGGTCTCTGATTGGCTGGTACGATCTACCAATGATATGTTATCAGAAGCAGTGACATGTCTGCGCGTTGTTGACGTCACAAGTGACGTTTGATTGATTGCAGTTGCCCAAAAGATGTAACGCGTCGCTCCAGGGTACGCGTCAACTCGTAGACCCAGATCACCACAGTTTTGACCTAGTTCACGATTTAAACACGCCCGATTAGATCCGTAGGGCACACCTGAAATTTACTGTCAGCGAAGAAGATGCCGAAAAATGCTAACTATGTTCGATGCGAGGTGTGATGAGGTACTGCACCAAGGACGCTAAATATATTAGGCGCATGCACTGACTGTATCCAGTCCTCAAAACGGGCTGAAAATGTTGACAGTATGTAGGATGAATACAACAGCATCCACTGCTCCAGAATCACTGAATGGCATCGGATGCACTGAGCAAGTTTGTTCGCATTTCAGAACAAATTGCCCATGTAGAAGCAGAAGCAGAAGCAGGAGTATGAGAGGAGATGTGGAAAAACACAACGATATATTCTGCCCCATACTCATTTTGTACCAGGAAACGGGTGATGAGAACGGCAGTTGTAAGGAACACATGAGAGCTAGTTTTTCCAATTTGGTACGCGCCAAAAATGCATGTCAATTTGGTGTTCCTGTGAGGAGTGGAATTGCACCTGTTCGGGGTGAAGGGGGGGGGGGACCGCGTTAGTTGTAGCGTATTTGGCGCTACTCGTTCGATTTGGTTGGGTGCACTGGTTACTGCGAATTAATGCTTGTTTACAGAAAACCTTCACCATATGTTTACTCTGCATTCGATTTTTTTGCGGAGTGGGGGGAGAGGGTGGACGGGAATCAACAAGCACTGAAGGTGTGACACAAACATCCAGGAACGAAAATGCATTCTTACTTACACAGTGGCTGTGAGAAATGGGGTTAATCCAAGTAAAGCATTTTTTATGCTTTCTTTGGTCACTCAATGATAGATTGAAATATAAATTACATTACTGTCCTTGCACAATCCTGTGACCTTCTAGTGTAAACATATATTCCGTTTCGTAATAATTAAAGCAATTGGTTGTCATCAGTGCCTCAAATGACGTCTTGTTTTGACGGTCGCAGTACAAAATGCGCTTCCACAAGAACGTTTAGGTTTAGGTTGAATATTATTCAACGTAGAAAATCTTTGCAAGCAATCAATCATTGTATATGACTACCGATATTTGATGATATTCAAACGTGATTCTACTAATGAACATATGCTCTACGGTTTTGATCAATTTCCTGGTAAAAAATTATGTGATTTGATAGGTTAATTTTCTTGATATTCATGCTTATGCACGGTAGTGAAAAAATTGGGTGTTGTGAATCAAAACGAACGAAAGTTTGGAGTTGGTACAGCATGCTTAGTTACACTGAACGCAGTGAATTAACTCAATAGATTCAACGGAATAGATTACTAAAATATAATCAAATTTGTTTTATTGGGATCACTGGTTGATTGATTGTTTGATTAAGTTGATTGAGAACCGTTTAAAGCATTCCATTGCATTTGAACAATTTCAGATGTCCATGGACTATTGATCAGGAGCTTGTGATTGAGTATCATCAACATTAGGACTTGAATGCTGTCATTGTAGTAATAAAATGTGAGCTGCTAGTTCTGTGAGAGAAATAAGGAAGAAAAGATGTGCGTGATGTGATGAATTGGCCAAAAGGGTGTTTTCTGGTTTCCTAAAGTAGAATAGGATAAAAGCAACCAAATACTCACCTACTACTTGAAATACACTATTTGAACAAAATAAGAGCCATGTGTTATCCGCCAGTCTCTTTTCTTATACATCGTAAAGCAGAGTTTGTGAAAACTGATACCACAAAACAATTGAACATTTCGGTACGATAAGACAAGGGAACACCCTGGAGAACCGGTCGGTTTGGACACATATCTCGCATGAATACAGTACATAGTAAAAAGCAACAAGTTCAATTCAGTTCTTAAATTTACATATGATCCGTTAATTATCGCGGTTTGTAATATTTGTTTATGAAGAAGGATGGGGACAGGGAAAACTTTTAATCATGGTTAGATGAACGTTTACCATATCAACATGTCACTGTGTGCGCCAATCAGAGGGGCATACAGAAGTCTAGACCCATCTTAGATCAACCGGAGTGATTGCACGAATTGTCTCTGTAGTTCTAATCAATGGGTTTTGTGATTAAACGTAAAAAAATATTTTCAGTCCTTGTGGTACAATCGCTTATGAGCGGCCTCTAGAGATTATCCCATGGACTATTCTGAATGCATCAGCTTTTGACTGTTCTCCGGGGGTCCCAAAGGACACTTAATGTTCTTCAGACAAACGCACCGTCAAGCAGATTTGTGACTACCACCTGTAGTCATTTTACCAAAAACGTGAAATTAAAATGGTAGGCATAAATGGGGGCTAGCAATAACTTTTATTGGCCACTGAAATCGCAGACAGCTGACGAACTAGACGCATAAGGAGAGAACCGTGGAGCAGTATAGCGAACTTTAAATCTCACGTACTGAATGGCCACTTTATATTTCGTTTTTATGCATTTTAATGTAAACTGGTTTTTACTCTGCTCTGATTACCCGTGGCTTTTGCGTTTCTCACACAATTTCTCTCTATATCTGAAATCCGAAGGAATGTCATGCTTTCTTGTTTTCACTTCTCAAATTCTTAGCGCATCTTCTAACTGTTCAACTGACAATATGTGCTGTGAAATCAGTGCCAGTGTGTTATCGTTTTCCCGACTAATATTTCCTGGTTTTAATATCGGTTCGTGAGCATTTTAAATTATCCAATAACATTTGTCCACGTAACAGATCTGATAAAAATGTTTCTAGCGTGATTATGAGAAGCTGTGGGTCTCCTCAGAATTGATTTTTATTGTTATCGGTGTTTTAACTTTGTCTGCAAACCTCACAATACCATTCGCTTGCTGCAAAAGATATGTTGTGTCTTAGAGACTAATTGACCATTGCTATTATCACTTAATGATTAATGGCAGCATGTTTATAAACTGCTCTTTTTCCTGTAGACTGTGGGTTGCTTTTTATTTCATGACTACCTTTTCATTCTTTATGGAGTTCTGCCAGATCAGTTTGATCCCACGGTAGGCGTTTGTGCGTGTTGCTTTATTTTGAGAGGAGAACTAGTTGAGACGGTTTTTGTGACATTCCTCCAGACCGCTCGCAAGCAATGCGGTGAATACTTTTCACAGTGAAATCTTTGTAACTGTGTGTATCGATCTGTTTCATCCCCAGAGAATCGTCCTTAATTACCTCAATTACGCTTGTGCGAGGTGATACACAGTCCTGTTTTCTACTGGTTCAGACTTATTGAGTATAAAACATATATGTGGGTCATAAACTAGCTACGGAACGCGGAGGCAAGCGCTTGCTGGGGTGATGGAATGCAGTGAGGTGAATCTAGAGGGGATGAAGTCCTTTTGGTTCAAAAATCCATAATTGATGAGGTTTTGCCCTGAATTTTATTTCATATACAACCATTTCCTGTTTATTCAGAAAGAAGCATAAAGTGTGGGACGAGGTTTTTGGGTTCCTATCGTCAAAGTCAAAGTCAAGGTTGCTTGTCTAGTCCCATAGGTTTGAGCACAGATGAATCGATTCAGAGTTCATAGAAAGTAGACGAATGTCACAATTTATCCTTGTTTCGTGCACTGCTATGGATGTTGGAATTTAAAACTTGTAAAATCGTTATCTAGTTTGCTCTTGAAGGAATCAATTGTGGGCGCAGAAACAAAAGGTGGTGGTAGAGAATTCTAAGTAGTGTACACTCTGAGGGCGAATGAATGACGCCGACATTCTAATCGGCAATTTGAATAAGTGCCCCCGCTCGCTTGTTGTTTAAAGGAACCGTATCTGGTCAGAACGACGAAATGCATAATGCAATACGGCACACCTTGAGGTGAAACAGACCATAAGGGGAGATGGAATGTAATACACATCAGTTCAGTCTACTGTTTTTGTCCATCACGTGGGGGGAGACTACCATTCTGTTTGATTATCTGGAAGGTGGCATCAAACCACATCCTGCTACTCAGAAGGTCGAGAAAAAGCGTTTTCAGCACACAACGGAATAGTGTATACGGGCGATGTTGACCCAAGGGTAACATCACCACGTGTGTTCAAATCCCACCACCACAGCAGCCTGATTTTCCCAATTGCGTGTTGCACTCTCACAAGCGTTTGCTTGGCCGCTTCTACGTTCCTGGAATTTTATGGGTATGTATTGAATAAAAGACAGTAAAGGTGAAAAATAAAATAGTATATCTGGCCCATTTTGACCCCAACTCCACGGGTGTTTTGTTTATTTCTTTGACGCAGGCCAGCTGTGATCCAAAATATCTAGCCCAGCCGAGTTGTCCTATTTTCGGACACTCAAAAGAGTAAGTGTCGTACTTCTTTTGCTCACGTTAATTGTAATGTAGCCTATAATCAGGATTTCCATTCACGCAAGGATTGGTGTATGTGTGTGTGTGTGGTAGAACACAATTCGGCGTGAGGTACTACTAACATTTGTTAGTAGTATGCAAAAATAGTTTGTTTGGCGGTTTCCTTCAACGATCAAAAGTTAACAAGACCACCGAAGGCAAACTGCTGTGTCCCAGAGAATAACTACGAACTGCTCCATTGATTACCGGGCGCGCTGCCTGGAATTGCGATAACATGTTTCAAATGAGATATATGTTATATGTATGCCTAATTACTGATAGTCCAACTGTAATCTACAACGAACACCTCTGCTCGACCAGGCACCGCCTTGTTGAATTATAACAATGGGAAAGACTTGACAACAAGGTTACATTATATGCCCCAGTTCACATGGGTCAATCGTTTTTGCTACTTAGCACTGTGTCCCGCCAGGCCTATCAGTTTGTTAGTGGGCCTAATGTGGTTTGTCTGGTTTTGCAAACCTTTCGATGCGTAAGTGCCTTTCTCGTCTCCGGTTTGCAGTTTTTCCTCCTGTCTCTCCGATTGGCAGATGGCAATTTTTTTCACTTTAAAATTTGTTATACCTCATGGCTAGTTCTGGTCGGACAGGGTGTCTGATCTGGAAAATAAAGCGGCAGAAATAGGCAAGCAACCTCAGAGGAAGCTCCTATGCCATCGTAGAACCTTATTTGACGGCAAAAATGCACCTGGTATCGTAAAATCACACAAATCACAGATCATTAGGTTGAGTACACCAGTGATTCATCTCATTTTTGTTCATTTTTGCAGTCCGGCTTAGTCAGTGACGATCCAAGCAGCTCGTTCGGTAAAACTCAGCGGGGAAACCAGCTCTACGAGCAGAGATCATGGACATAGTGGGATATGTTATAAATTGCCCTGAAAACAATATACAACAGCAGCATTGTTTGTCAATCACTCAAGAGGGGACGGGCAGAATGGTGAACGAGTTCAAGGTTACTGAGAAATGACGAAAAGGAATTATCCGGTGTGGAGGTCCAGGCTTATGTCAAGGTGAATCTGTGACTTGTGCAGGATATTAGAACAGGCTTAGTGAATTGCACCAACAGCAAAAATGCTGTAAAATGTCACACGCACACTCAGCTGGATGTTTAACGCAGACGCAGACGAGAAACGGATCAGTCAACTTCACACAGCAAAAATATCGATTGCATGATTGAACGGTGCAGTGTTTAAAATGACCAGGAAAACAGCGCGGCGAAACGCCTGTTTTTAGTGGCATAGTTTTGCCAATATGATGGAACATCCCTAAATTGAGATGAAAATTAATGAGAAGAGGAGGGATAGGCTGAGATTTTACATCACTCATAATGCATAACTGCTCTTCACTTCAAATATGAGAACTTTTCACCAAAGATCATTATTACTTGTTCGATCTTTTGAAAACTGGTCTCTTGTAACCAAGGAATAATTCCAAATACTTCCGCACACACAGAGTTTTGGGGCGGAAAAGTTTGTGTTTGTGGCCACGGATGGTATGATATGCTTCGATGCGATTGGATAACTGCCGTTCCTGTAATCTACACTGAAAGCAGAAGCATCAATGTGTCATCATAGATAAGGTCAAAAAATGTAGTTGATTGTGAATGTTATAATGATAATAACACAGCAACGTCGGTAGAGAATTATATTCACCGACGTTTGGTTACCGTCGGTAGCCTTCCTGAAGGTAGGTTTGATTTTAAAACCTGCTTTGAGGAAGGTTACCCAAGGTAACCGAAACATCGGCGAATATAATTATCTACCGATATCGCTATGTTATTAACATTATAACAGTCATAATAAAACAACATATAGCGCATTAATTTTTTGATACACTCCTACCATAATTTGGTCCTGATGTGTTAAAATTGTAGCTTATGTTTAAACATTTTGAATATTGATAACATATACACCACATAAATTCGATCGTGTTGAAAGTTGATTTCACCAGAATCGCAGTGGATTTCTGTAGCTGCGATATCATGCTTGACGAAAAGCCGGTTTGCAGTTGATGTCTGCACGTTCGTTAGTTCGATCTTTTGATTTCAGTATATCTTGAAAAAATTGTCTGGATAGTCATTATTTGTAACATCCTCATTGTATGATGGATCCGTCACTAAGATATTTGTTGAATACAGTTGGAAAAAAGGATAATGATGATTTTGGACATTACTCTTTATTATCTACAAGGTCGCATATTTCATTTCCCCTAAAACTGGACAGAATATTTGGGGCACCTTTTCAGACTTAAATAATACCGATGAAGCTGTCCAATATTGTCCATTACTGTTTGACTGTAACTGTCCTGTTTTCTGATTGGTTGAGGTTATATCTCAAATTGTGACTGAGAACACTTACCGAAGTTTATCTGCGTCGTCACTCCATTCTTTCACTATTTAAGAAGCTACAAAATGGGGTCAGTTGAAGTGTGAATAACTCAATTGCCTCAGTTGCGCAAGCACGGAACGAGACGATGAAATGGAATGCATGCCAGTATGACTGATTCAAGTGTTAAAAAATAAACAAGGACATACGGTGTGTTGGTAAAATAAAGGTAAAATTCCTGTGTCCTTCATTTGAGTCCATTTTATCGCTAAATCCCGGAGACATTTTTCTATTGAGATTTCAAAATCATGCAACTGATACACCACCAAACGTTATCGAAATCGAGAAATCGTAACTTTGTGAGACATTCGAGTAATGGAACTAACAACACAGGTGAATACCTTTACATGTATTTTGTGTCTGGCGTGCAGTAACATCATACTGGTCCTCGTGAATCAGGCCCAAAACGTTAGAAAACGGAATGATGAAGTCTGAGAAAAGTCACGATGTCGCACAAATTCAATCGATACTAGCATATATATATATATATATATATATATATATATATATATATATATATAGGGATAAAGCTTGACATTTAAGTTACAACTACTCTGGTTATTGTTGTATTGAAAAATTTGCCAGTTATTTTATCAGACAATTTATAAGAGTAAGCCAATTCAGCAGGAGTGCTCGAACCGATATTTGATTCAATGATATATACTTGAAATACATTCAGAATGGAACCTATTTCCAGTTCCCTCCCTATTGCATAAAAATATTCACTGTTCGATAGTTAATTGAAATGTACAGTACTGGTAAGTGATGGGAAACGGTGGTCTAACTTGTGGCGAGTAGACCGTGGAAGGGAGAGGCTAGCGTTTTCACGTGGGCACTGGTCTACTGTATTCTATTTCGCCTGTTCGTCAAGCTTGGCAATTGGTTTGCAAACGTTTCATCACCAGCCGAGGTGATGAAAAGTTTACAAACAAATTTCCAAGCTTCGCGAACAGGCGAAATAGAATTCAGTTCACCCAAGCCACGAGAACCGATTTTTAATACTTTGTCATCACTAGTATACTGTTTGTTCTTATGTATTCCCGACACGATCGTGTACCTGAACATTTTTGGACACTGATTTACCATGCCTCAGTGGGCACAGTCAGATTGAACTGTATATCTTGCAAGTCCAACATCTCAGACAAACTGATGGCCAAATACGCGGAGAACTAGTAGGCAAGTCCGTCGATTGCTTCGGCCGCGCACAACTTGAAGTCTAGATGCGGAAGGACTTTCCTGAAATCCTGCATCACTCACAGTTGCTTACGCAGAGCTGCTCACGTTGATTTTTCTACTTATCTGGGATGAGTTCCTAGACGCCGAGTTGCAATTTCGGATGTAAATAGTCCATGAAGGTGACGACGTGGGAAAACGTATATTCCATTAGAAAAACGAGCGTTATCAACTTCTAGCCAAAGAAAACTCATACAATTCGAAGTAGATTACAGTTTTCACTCATACCGTCCGTTTCTCAATTTTGGTTGACACCGTTATAACATTGGGCAGTGTTTGCACAGTTTTCAACTAAAGTATGAGAATCCTTGATACCTACAAACATTTTCGTTCTAGTTGTATCTGGGTTTCGTTAACTTCGTGTTCAGGTTCCCATAATACTTGAAAATCACCAGCTGAAATGCAAACGGGTGCATGCTTCATCGTACAGCAATGCAGCTCTGTGGGAAAAAATCAGACAAGAAATCGATTCACGAAAGGCGTTTTTTCCGGTCACGTGATCCGCTTAAAGTACATAACATCTAAGGACATCCGTGATTCATCATTCAGCTATTCGACCGCGTTTTAGATCAAATGTTTTAAACATAAGAAATAGTATAGTATCATGAGTATGTTGACCTCAAAATTAGGCTATCAATAGCATAACATAACATTAATTTTGGTTGTCGGATTTCGCTGCGGTCATGCCGTGAAGAGGATTATAAACAAGTGCTTTGGCTGAGGCCACGATGCGAAGAGTATTACCCGATTTCATCAGAGAAGCCACAAACTGCCACAGTATGTTTCCATGGTATTTCATGTCGTTCGGAGGAAATCACTTACATTGGACGTACAAAACTGATGCTAATTTTAAACTGATACAAGGCATCACCTCCCTCCCAATTCCGTACCACAACCCCAAGAAGTGGTGCTTCCGAGGAGTAATATTCTCACTCTGGCGACCGCAGCCAATTGGTCATATATCTTCGCACGAACAGAAAATGCCACTTCGTCATGCACCAAAGGTGACTAATGTGCACTGTTGTGTGAAAACAAGTGAAATAAATGTGTCGAAAAAAGAAATGTGCCTTTACATCTAAGCACTTTCATTCGAAGAAGACCCTATCAAAATCTATTAAGATTGTAGTTTACCGTTTAAATTTCGTTTGTTCTCAAACATTGTTTCAAACAAGGGCCCTCGAGAAACATGGCAAATGCTTAAGCAGTTCACAGGTTCTTTCTTCAGAGGACACTCTTTCGTCTATGAATATTAAAGACAAACCGTGGAATAATCGAACTACTACTGTCGAACTACTATCGGATCTGCCTAAAGACTGGAGTTCCCTTCAGGACCAGGGTTGATCTATCGGACCGAAATACGTGAAGATTTACAGTCTTTGAACACCCACAAACCCGGCAGACCAGATGTACTACAGGCAACTGTGTTGAACCAATGAGCCAGCGCCCCGTCATCTATCCCATCCAACTATCAACTGTCGTACATCCCAGTGTTGAATACCGGATCGCAGGAGAACAGACCACAACAAACTAATTTCCATGAAGGGTTTATCTTAAGTTCTTCCTATGGTTTGTTCTTCTACCGTCCTAGAGGTATTCTCACAGTTGAACATAGCTGGTTGCAATCAGTTTACCTCTTGTCGTAAAAGGCCTATGATTGATGCTCTGGTTTCCCTAGTGCGTTGTATTTCGTCATCGTTCGATACCAAATGCAAAGCTGTAAGAACGGGCTTTTTGGACTACAGTGACTCATTTGGAAGTGTTGATAGAGTTCAGCTTCTGTCTATTCTGGTAAATCATGGAGTCCCTCCGCCTACTATTTCCATGCTAAATGACTGTTTTTCTATCCGAAAACAGTTTACGCACCACAGTGGCAGAATCTCCCTAGCCTTATCCTCCGAACCAGGAATTCTTCAAGGAACAATTTTGTTTCCATTCTTATTTTCTCCCTAATTAACTTCCGTGAGTGTTTCGTCATGACTTGTTGCTGATGAAAACTGCTGATGAAGTTATCTTTGATTTATCCTATGCCAAGAATTCTGTTCTCCCCACTATCCAGTTTGGTATACCACAACTTAACTGGTGATCTTCAGCACATATCCTATCTATCCATGGATCGATTTAAATGTGTTAACTTTTTTATTTTCTTTCCTGTAAGGAAGCCACTTTCTAATTCTCTTCATAAGGGCCAGCCACTATTGAATAAAGACGCACCCCTCATTCGGAGAACATCAGCGGAAAACTTGTGGTTGCTATTCCTGACCATTGTCTTTCTTGGCCTGAGCACATCAACAATATCTTTGGCAAAAGTCAGAAGGCTTCTGTTTAGGTGCTACGCTTAAGACGATTGTCCATTCCCTTCCATGTGATAAAACAATCTGTCTAAAATGCGTGCACCTGACTCCACTGGTTCTATGCTTCCCCAGTAAGTTTTCCAGATTCATAACAATAAGATGTGCGCACTATCCAGATCACTCAGACATTGAGTCATCCATGTCTTTTGTGATTTACCTCAGGCTCACCTAATCCATCACGTTTTCTCCCAATCCACAAACGTTTGCGACAAACTATAGTTCCCAAAATATTGTTTAACTCGGGCCACCCACATAATTCAGAATTATCCACATGTATTTCAATCATTTTTCTCGCTTCTCATGTACAAGCACGTTGAAGAACACAGAAAAGCATACTACTCATCTACAGTTCCTCATCTAGTTTGCTTTTTATGTCACCCGTGTATATATAGCATGAGTTGTTCACAGATTTCGGTTAACTCCGCCTACTTGGTTTGTCTCTATACTTCTTCATTTTTGTGGGGTAATTGACAACTGAATGTGCACCAGATGATGTAATAATAAAACAACCTCGTGATTTGCCTTGACCTGGTTTTACACGCTGCATTCGGTTAAGCATACGTGAACCTTGTAGTCCGTCGAGGTACTTCGTATCAGATATCCCGAACCATTTGGCTAACGGTAGCAGTAGATATACTGAAACTTCACCCATACGTTCGGCTCCTTGTTGTTTGCGACATTCAATGAAATTTGTGTCTGTGATCATGTGAGTTCCGGCTTTTTACGCTTCAGGTTTTTGGATGGACAAGGTTCTAGCTTCTTAGTTACCATGATCGGTGTCATTTTCCCATCATCGAAATCGACCCCATCAGCTCTCGTTGATCAGGTTAGAATAGTCAATGGTTAAGAATGAATGATCAATAAAATTTGCACTGCGTGTCCTTTACGTGGGAGGGAGGAGGTGATAACACAAGAGTTGGTTTAAAAGGAGATACTGACGAATAGGGTGCGAAATACCTAAGAAACAGTTTTTACGGGAATTCACAAGTTCAGGATGCAGCGATTCTTGAGTGATAATCGTTTCTTCCGTTTGCTTAGTTTATTTCTATACATTACGAAAGATTTGCATTGGTACTTTCACCTGGAACGAATTGAAAACGTACGCACCCGCAGACACAATATTCACTTAATCATTTATGGATGCGCAGAGTATGACATCGACTTTGAGCAAACGCGACAAATGTGTGTGGAGGTCTTGATGAGAAGTACAATTTGAGATGAACACCTACCGCCAAAATAACAACAATAGGACCGTACAGTATTGCATATCCACAATAATGAACTGGATTGAGGAGTTGTTCATCGCATTAATGCAATCTGTTGAGGTACCGAGTGAAACTTTTAATTGGTGCACTTGAGATAATGCGCCGTAGTGAAGATAACTCAAACTGTACAATATATACCATACCACATACGTGAAGGAGTCATCGCTAAGCACACACGTAAGTGGTAGGTTGAATCCAGTAGGATTATGAAATATTTCACCAAAACCATTCGAATGGCAAGCGCGTGTCGTATTGAAATGTCCCATCTGAACGTAAACAGTCTTGTGGCGTGATTCTCGGCGATATTCGTTGTGCTATTCCACATTGTACAGAACTCAGTCAAACTACAGATTTCTATCTACGGGATTAAACTTAATTCGAAGCGGGGATTAATCAAATCCGGGGACGTTCTCAATGACCCAGAACAAGGATTTTAAAAATAAATCATGCCCTATTATACCTGAGTTGAAATGCAGCTCGTCGAAGCTTTTTCTTTAAACGTAGAACCAAACGTGAACAAAGTGAGACGCAAGGAATATGACAAATACGCTTGTTTTCGTCGGTTCCTCTTCAGGCATTTGCTGCTATCTGTGCTTATATATAATTAAGGTAGAAATAAGGTAGAAATGTGATTGATTCATTAAAGTTCAATGAGAATGAACAAAACGTTTTTCCAAGTCCTGTTAAGCTTCCTTACCTGGCTAATGAGTGAATATCCTTTGAAATAAAGCCTATTAGAAGCTCTTTTTAATGTCGCAAAAAATAGAATCACGGTATGATTGTTCTCTATCCAGTCAATGTGACTGTGATTAGCATGTTGCATGGTATCGTGCGACATTCGAGGCTCAATACGGTTGGTTATACCTTGGTCATGGGAACATGGTCCTCGACCTACGTCCGACAGACAAAGTCGGCCAAAATCAAACATTCACCATTCCACTTTGAGCAGGAGCATGTCCAGTTATTTGGAATACACTGGTTGGGCGTTCGAGTAAAACCCATTACACAGGTGACTCTACTTGATATGCCGACTGACTTTTTCATACCCTGTCCTTGTCACTGATGATCAATGCTGTTATGGTGGGTTGCTCACCTACCTCAAAGCCGAGTACTGTTTCCCCACTATGACGCAATGTGATCGTTCCAATTGCCAATCTGATACAAGACTCTAATTCTGTCGGGATAACTTTCGACCGCTTGCATACTCGTAAA
>UZAN01039846.1:17680-54944 GCA_900618425.1 Echinostoma caproni | reverse complement strand
TTGCTTCAGTGATGCTGATTAAACTAATTGTTGTTGAGCTCCATGAAGTGCCTTTTTTGTCCAATACACGTTGGCCTCAGTTTAACTTCTACTGTTTGCTTTTGAGAACCATTAAATTGTGTGTGCTATTTAGCATCTTTTGTTGAGTAACGTAGTTTGGAGAACAGAACAACGACCATTTTCGTATTTGTTTTCTTGCATTGATGGACAGATGGTGGCTAAGTGGTTAACGTGATCACATAGTCACTCGGGGGTCCCGATTTCGAAGCGATCCACCGCTGTCCATCTTCTCCATTTCTGCACTTTCTTAGGCAGTCTTTGTAGAGCTAAGGCCCGCTTCATGAAAAATTAGTAAACGTTTGTATATACATTAAATAAAATGGGAAGTCAACGAAACGCAAACTAAACAGACGTGTCTATGCAACTTTAGAGGTAAGGGCAACGGAACTCATTGGACATTTAGAGTGGGGAAGACTGACCGTGCACTCTAGGCAATTGGATGTATTAGGTATAATATCAGATTGATTAGAAGCCTGTTGGATGTGGGTGACCATTCCAGGTAGGGAACCGACTTCCAAAGAAGCGGAAATTATCTGTCACAAAACGACACCGTTAGCATACTTTTGCATGCGTGCATGTGGCGGGGCCGAAAGATCAGTTTTGTGAACAAAAAAAGTTACAGATATACAACAGCAACTTGGAGCATACTGGAATTATTCACTATGGGTTTTGATGTACTCTTGCCCAACTTGATGAGTAGAATCCCTTATGTGAGAACTATAAGAGCAGCTGTCTCAGAGTGCGAATGACTCGAATTCGAAAACGATGCATGACCAAGAAACGGAACTGAACGTAGACGAATAGTGAAGAAGAACGCGACAACGAGACTTCGATGAATGTTTTAATGCCTTGGACTAGTGTGGATGGACCGTTCAATGTTAATCTGTTTGAGCTTACAACCAAACTGTAGGAATCAAGGAAAATTGTAGGAAGTGACGTTCTCGGTCAAATTTAGAACCACGGATGTCAGCTCCAAAGGATGAAATTGCATGATCAGAACGGCTGACGATGACAAAACCGGGATCGGAATTCTGTTTAAATTACTTTTCGTAAAGTTGATTCTACCCCAATAGAAATCACGTGAATGTAAACAAAATGAATTCGACCCTACACACACCCCCTCCACTTAAAACTTTATCAAAAGTATTGGAAAGTTATCTCAAAGATCAAAGAATTATTATGGGAATAACTTACAAGCTCATGCTTTTCTCGTCCCATAGGTTCCTGTGGAGATTAAAATACATTGATATATACAATTCCTTGTGTAAAATCTCACGTGATACGTGCTTCTTCCATCGCTGCACGCAGCTTCACTTATGTTGGTGTGCTAATGTTTCATCGAGTCTCAGTTTGAAATATTCAATGCTTGGAGTACAGACCACGTAGGATGGGAGAGAGTTACAGATCGAACACATTCTGACTGCAAATGACTGACGCCAGCATTCGAAGCGGCATTTTGGGACCACTAATTTAAATAAATGTCCTATATGATGAACGTCAGCTGATGATTTTAGCAGCGGGCGATAAGGTCTGTTTGGGTTTTACATTATTTGGTATACCATAATCATATATCCTCTGATGCGCCGGTGGCGATTGGAAAATAACCCCAGCGACTTCAGTTTCTCTGACTCCAACCGGCCGAAGACCCGTTTAATCAAATCGACATTTTTTACAACTGCCTTCGACATGGTACAGTTGAGTGAGCGGCTAAAGTTTATTTGAATGATGATGCCTAAGTCCTTCTCACTTCAGGCATGTGTCAGTTGTTCATTTCCGAGGAAATATGAAAAACGCCCCCTGTGTCGTAGAGAGAAAAGCTAACACTTTGACACATTGAATTCAATAGAGTTCAGAATAGATCAGAGATGAGCTGCTTTCAGTATTTTCTGGAGTGCCAATGAGGCCGCTGGTTGCACCACTGTATTCACTGTATTTCGCAAATAGATGAGGAGATCAACTTTAGTTGGGCGTTAGAGCCGTACAACTGTTTTCTACAACCCAGATTTAATCGGCGAACACGATTAATTATCTGCTCAAACTACCCATTGGTAAAGACTGAATAATTCTGTCCGGCAGTACATCAATTAGTCGTTTGTCACAAGTGCATGGTATTTCAGCAGGCCATCAAACAGTCAATGGATGACAACTTTTGGTGGTTCATACTTTAAGTCACTAAACAGGTTGCCTTTTAGATGGTGATTGTTTGGATTAGCCCATTCGATTATTTTCACAAGCACCAAGTACTGTTGATGATCTTGAGTTTAGATTTCACTCCTTGGCAGATTGTCTATTCCCCACCAATTCGAATTCGCTGAGGAATGTTTTTGATGAGCGACAAAGAGAGCCCTGTGCAGCTGCTTCGTCCCGACAGTAACACGAAAGTTTAGAACAGTAGTTTCTTTTAATTGAAAAACCGCTCATCAAGATCGACTTTCTTTCAAAGAATTCCTTGCACGAAAATCATAAGTATCGGGCCCAAAAGAACGACAACATGAACGGTTATGTATGAGCCTGTATGATCTGGGGTTCTGTTTAGGCTAAACAAAGGCAGTTGAGTCAACCGCTGTATTCCGAGCCCCGTGCACAGATACAGTAGACTGTGGACGGAGAACCCCGAGTTTTGTTGTGCAAGATAAAGTTGATAAATTCTGACCTAGAAAGTCAAATTTATTCTTGAACGACAAATCTTTATTTCGTTTAACAATGCTGATTTTCCGTGACGATTACAATTTAAGTAATGATTAAACCTTACTCAATTTGAACGCTTCTGACAAGTCTAGATAAATAATGTCTACCGCGTCGCCACTTTTGTCCATTCTTCTCATTCGTTTAGGAAATTGGCAGCGCAGCCTCGATTCTGTCCGAATACTTATTGATTTGATGTCAAAACACTGTGCTTCTCTGGGTGTTCCATCAGGGAATTTGCTACTTTGGGCTGCATGACTTTGGACAGTACTGGAAGGAGGGCTACAGGGCCGTAGTTAGCGGGATCGCTACGGCATCCGCCTTTGTAAATGAGTGAAATTACTGCCTGCTTCCACGACGGTGGGATTGCAATGTGATCACACATCCTCTGGAATAGGAAGGTTAGTTTCTCGGCTATTTGATTTTCCAAGCAGATAAGGGTTTGGGAGTGAATGTTGTCTGCCGCTGGCGATGGATTCTTTCTCAAATCCAATAGCTTTGCTTTCACGTTTTCGGTAGTGAATGATACGCCGGTTGGTGAAGGATGTGGAATGTGATGCATCCAGCAAGGGAGGTACAGTTGTTCGTTAGTTTACGCAGCAAAACCTTGGGCATATTGGTTCTTTAGCATTTCAGCGGTTTTCATTGTATTGACTATGCGTCTTTCAAAATAACTGAGCACCGGTATTCTATGTTTACCTTTTCGAGCTAAGTTACCATGTTTGTACAAAAGCATGGGGTTTGAAACAATTGTTTGTGCTACAGATTCTTGATGGTTTAGTTTTTCTTCGCGCACCAACTTGGTTTAGTGGTTTCGCAGCCGTGGGTAATTGTTCCAGGTGCATGCATTCGGAAGTCGTTTGTACTTTCTTCAAGAGAGGTTTCTCAGAAATATCCATTTCTTTGTACGGCTTCGAATAGGTGATTTCCGGTTGCTGGGTTTGGAAACAATTTTTACCCGCGTCAGTGACACCGGTAGTTGTTGCAGACTGTCAGTAAATTCCTGCCATATGACTACGGGGTTGTGCTATTTTTCTTATGAGATATCCATTGAATGGAAGGAGCCAATCTCTGCAACTTTGCATAGTTTATGAATGTGCGAATGTTGTTTGGGCTAATTACTTTGACAGAAGCGTAACAAATGTATTTGAACAACAGTACAGCGTGCTTACTTCGTCTCAGAGGGCTCGCTACGGCGACGGATTCTATCATCAACTCTTCGTTTGTCAACACTAAATCTAGTATGGATGGTGATTTCAAGTTTCCAAATCTGATATGCTCTTTTACATGGTTGTACAGTGGTTGTGAGACAATTAGCCTTATGAATTGTTGTTCGAATAAGTGATGGGAAGTCACTGATTTGCCGAGGTTGGGACAGTTCAAATCATCCATTAGCAGAACACGTGTAAATCTTTTTGCGAGAATGTGACATAGTGTTCAAAAGAGTCATATTGGCTGATTACGTGGTTGACAGAGGGCGATAGATGACACCAATCAAACAGTCATCGTGTTTGGACAATCTCAACCCATACCACAGAGTGTCAGGAGTCGAAACGGGGGGGGGGGTTGTTCGCAATCAAGATTTTTTTGATGATAAAGTAGAACACCAACACCAAGGATAGGGCGATCGCATCTGAGCAGAGACATTTCTGGTAAGGGCAATTCGGGGTCCAGAATACCAGCTGCAAGCTACGTTTCGGTACCAGCAATAATATCCCACTGACCTGAAATGAAACGAAAATTCGGCTCTAGAAATTTGCTGAGGAGTCCTTGAGAATTGATGTAGCAACCGTTTAGATATTGCCGGTGTAGAAATCCAGTTGGATCAGAAGTGGTATCTTGGCCGACCCGTTCGCGGTCGGCTACCATTAGTTTGTTGATAGGGAAGCTCTAGTACTTTGGATTACCGGTTGTGAGACGGAATTTGGTACTTACATTGAGTGATCCGATGTATTAGTAGGGTTCTCGGGATATGAATGCGTTTGGAACCCGGAATTTAGTAAGTGTCTCACACGTAGTTCTGGAGGCCCTCTGTTCATTCGTTCGCTCTATAGTTGCAAGACGGTGTTGGCCATGTCTGAAGCGCCAAAAGTAACTTTCATTATCCTCAGACCGTTGCCATGGTAATTTGGTGAGCAGGGAAGACGACTGATTGAGGTTGTCGAAAGACCGCGACACCCAAGTAAATTTTGAATGAATCCCCATTCTCGTCGATCGTTCTGATGGTTATTAGATTTATCTGGATCGTCCAATTGCGGGACACCGTGGATGAGGACGACCCTCTTATTTTCCTCCTCCCGTGCTCTCATTGGATCGGACTGATGCTGCATTCATTTGGCCTATCAGGAAAGACTAGTTCTGCAGGGACCATTTCTGAAGAGGTAGTAGTCTGGGTCCCCCGGCATGTAGAGACGTCGGCTGGCGTATAAGTCTTTTGAGGCCCACGGGTAGACCATTAATGCCCATCTGTGTGCACAAACCGTTTCAATGTTCCAGCTCTTCTTCCCGTCGTTCTCTCGGTGTTTGTTTTGTCGGTTTAGGTATATTTGTGCAAATAAGCGTCAAGGCGGTATTGTTTCCACTTTTTCCCCACTATCGAAGGCTTCGGTGTGAATATAATGGGTTTCGTTTGTAGGACAATCTTCTTCTGCTCAGGAACTGTCTCTGTATCATTCGTTACTATAGCAGCTATGTTTATGTCAGCGGGGGTTATGCACTGCGTTAGAGCGGTGCTGATTAAAGAACATCTTGGACGCTTAGTCGGTCGCTGGATTGGGCTCGCTGGGAGGATCAGGGACCTCAGGGTAGTTATCTTCTCTTCTAATGCTGAAATTTTTCCATTAGCTTCTTCCTCCCCAGCTAACAGTAGCTTCGCAAACCTATTTTCAATGCCGATTATGTTTTTTATAACCGGAGTTTTCATACAATCACTGCGATACCAAAAGCACTCTTGGGAGCATGTGTTTCATCTTTTTAATCGATAGATTGGCGCGTGCGGCGCGAAAAGTCATTTGGCAGTATGTGCATGATATTCCTGTCTTGACCTCTTTTCCGCAACCCGGTGGGCCGCACACACCCAAACCTTTTGTGACTAATTGCGTTGACAAACTTCGGCGACCCATTTTCGGTGCGCTGTGAACGGTGAGACGGAAGATTGTTGACGAAGGTCAAGTGAAGCGAAATCGGTGTGGCTGGATCAACCACACGTCAGTGAGAATAGTCCGCGTGCAAGACAATGACCGGGGACAACCGGTGCGTATCGGTCGTTGCGATTGGAGCTGGAGGGAAGGATACAGGCGCAGACGCGATGGAGAACGGAACAGAATTGAATAACACAAATTATATCCGTGGCTCTCTTAGAAATGATCACTTAGAGCTGAATAGAATCTCGTTGGATAGAGCGTAGAATTTCCTTCAAACTGATATCACAATGAGGGTAATGCATGTAAACATGAACAAGTTTACTCGCGGGAATAAGATGGAGAATTCGCCCCGAACAGCCGAACGGCGGAAACGTGAAACACGTAGGGTATATATCCAAGGGAGTGATATCACTCAATGTAGCTCACCGGAGTGAGTCGAAGAAAAAGTAAACTAAATTGATGCTTATTTAATCTATCTGAAAATTCTATTTCACATCGACATTGTAAATTAAAGTGAAAAAACCGTGCTGTCTTACTTCAGAAGTTGACGACTGGGATATCCATCAAAGCCGGATGTCAGTCGTATACGGCGAACACAGCAACTGCTTATCGTCAAACCGGATTTCTTTTTGATCGAATTCGGAAACCGTTGAGTTGCTTCGCTCCACTTGTACACATGTACTGTCACATAAACATTAAAAGAGAGAGGGAAAAGGGAGGGCGGAATCACGTCAGTTGATGTCATTGATATCTTCGGGCTATGACTGGTGGACTGTCGTTTTCATTCCCTCTCAAACCTTGGAGGGTGTATGAATTGTGCGCAACTGACTGCGGGCATACACCAAGTGATTGGAATCCGTTCTGAGACAAGGTCTCCGACTAGAAATTCTTTTTTCTTTGTATCAGAGAAGTGAAGAGCTGGTAAATCTTATCCCGTTATCTACATACGTTTTTATCAGTTGACAATTTGAAAAAAAAACACCCCAAGTATTGGTCCTTTCAATGAGATAACAAGTATGATTGGAAGCAAAGTTGCTATTGTCCCGGTCGTTTTCTTGCCATACACGACTATGTGCAAAATCAACGCATTGCCAGACAATCTCGTGGAGCGTTTGGTTACACTAACTGCGTTTGTCAAATACCGGTTCTCTGTTGTCCTGTTACTGACTAGCACAGTAGTAGACTTGTTTTTCAATTGATAGCTGTGCAATTCTTGGAAGAGGACTGGAAGAATCAAGCGCCTAAAAACATGGTTATGCGCGTTTCACTGGACTATCTAGATTAGACATCAGATTCATTACGTTGTCCATGTATGTCTAACACAATTCCCCTCGGTTTCTTCTGTCAAACTGTAAATCTCATTCGATTAGAGAAAACGTAAACGGAGTTCAAATATAGTCATTTATTCCCACAATCTTTTGTTTAGTCTTGGGAGACACAAACGGTGTGTTGAGAAATGTGGAAATTTATGAAAAATAAACCTATTTGGTTGTATTTCTGGTAGGTTTCATTTAGCCAGTAGTGAGAAGACAGGACTGTTCTATATGAATAGCCGAAAGTTCAGTGATCCTGGTGGCTTTTTAATCCAAGCAGGGATGCCAACTACAATCCATAGAACAATGCTCGTTCCACCAGCTAGGCTACAAGGCCATTCCGACGGCGCTGATTTTTTTCTTATTGGGACCCCTCAATCAGTCTGATAATTTGTCTGTCTTTATAACTTGATGGAATCCCCAATTAACTCACAAACGAGTGGATCTTAGAAGTTCATTTGGTGTGTTCTGGTGAATTCTACAGAGAGGCTTCGTAACTCGACGGACGAGCGAACAAAACATCAAGCCGAGAACTGAAGGCCGTCGCATCAGGTCTGTACAAGCTAACGCACCGGAGTTAGATCTCCGCTCCACTGCGTTGTGTATATGGCTTTTGAGTAGAATGCTCTGGTGGGGCTTCGCAAAGAAACTCCCATTATTCGATTGGGCCTGCCGTAAAGTAGACCGTGCTCTGAAGGCTCAAGGAACCATTTGAAAAACTGTCGCTATCGAATAGCACATGAGGTGTGAATTTCGACTTCCGAAGCTTTCAAGTTGATGCATTTGATCATCACAAAAACTGGTTATTGCCAAAACATTTATTTGAAGATTCATTGACTGAACAAATATATTTATTGAACATTTCGTCTTGAAGCTACTCATTGTTTTTCTCTCGTTGCATTATACCAAATCAACACAGGACTGTGGAATCAGACTGTTTTTGTTAGTAAATAAATTATTTATAACGGTGACAATGAACATCGAAATTACTGTTTCCCTATATGAAGTTGAATAAAGAACACAGCAGCATAGTGTTGGAAATAGATTGAGACAATAGATGTGTTTGCAATTGAAAGATGACTAACTGATTCAGTCATCTCATTCGGAGTATACACACTTACCTGCTCTTGTGGAACAATGAGCCTGTGCCCACGTTGTCAGGCGAGTTCTTAAACAGATTTGGGAATAGCACCCGGCGTAGCCGTTCAATGGGCCGAAATAGTCACACATTAGTGCAATGGTTTAATTTTTAGCTGAAAGCAATATTACTGTGGACGAGATCGAAGGATCTCGATCGATCGGACGCGGACTGTTAATGCAGTTTCACTATTGTATGCTAGCTACAGTGTGAGCACTAGGACTTAGTTTGTACAACTCCCTCCTCTCTCTTAGTGTGCGTTTGAGGAAGAAAAGCAATAATTTTGTTCGATTCCTAAACTCACTCTCGGCACCCCGATCACATTGACTGTAACAGGCATCTGTTAAAATGTATTGGAATGATTCAGTTCGCTGGTTTGCGCTCAATCCCTCGATCGGTTCTACCACGCTAATGTGATTTGTTCTGTCCACATGAATGAAACCAACGTTGTAGCACACAAGTTCACTACCCTGGATCAATCTGAATGGCTCATTTTTGTTGAATCTGAATAATATTGGGCTCAATTACTCCCGCATGTATAAATCAGTATTAGCTGAATAGAGGTCACTTAACCTGCAGCTGGAACTCATTCATCACTTCTATAGCTTTAACTATCCCAGTTAGAATTTCCCCCGTATTTCAGTAACTAGCATACGTACGCCCAGGTTACCTTGTGTTATTTTATTCAGCCTATTCTTACCTCATCATCATGCTGTTTAAATGAGTTAGCATGCTGGTATCCATGTCGAACGATCGTTTCCTCCGCCTCTAATCAGCTCTTATCCAAAGTTGTTTACCGCTTTAAAACAATAGCTGTGAGGATTGGTTGTTCGATTCGAAGAGTAATTGAGGATCACATATTTCTACTCACTTATGGGAGGAGTTGGCACAACAATGAATCATTTGCCACTAAGTGCGTCTATTTCATTCGTTTCTGCAAACTGTGATTGGTTCCGCATTTACCCAGTCAGATTGGTGTTTTTTGTTGACCTACTAATAGTGTATCCCAGGTTTTGAATTAAAACGTGTACACTGAAAAATTGGATATCGCTTCTCACATAACAGTAATTGTTTCAGTCGATGATATGGAACATAAATTGTGACTCACCCATAGAATATCTCTTTCATAAAATGTAAATACCTAAGAGATGTCAATTATTCGTCGATTACGTGTTTTTTTTCAATGGATTTCTGGAGTTCTTCATGGAGTGTAGTAACTACATTCAACTTTCAACTTGCCGTAAGAAGACAAAAACATGTAAGCCTCACTATCAAAGAGTCGACCCATATTTGGTCGTGAGAAGATCTGAAGGGTTTCGTTCCGTGCAGAGTAAATAACGATAAAGAACCCATGTCCTGATATGCCAATGAGACCCGGGGTTCACGATTCTCCAGACGCTCTCCGTCAAATCTGTAAAAACCAAAGTCTACTTATAGTACTTATAGTTTACTTGAAAACCCAAGCCCGGTGTACTTTCCATGAAAATTAGTTTTACCTCTGGAATATACGGATCTCAGGTCTCATTAGGCCCGTTGGTTGAAAAGTAAGCATTTGTTGTTTTATTCAAGTTCGAATTATCGTTGTTTGCATGCGAATGAATGTTCATCTCGCCCTCATTCTGTGATACACACAAACACACGCCTTTATATGACCGATCTAAGGAGTCATTTTGGAACTTGACACGTTTAAACTACCCTGTGCGTTTTAGTGGATATCATTGATGGTTTACGCATCCTCACTTTCGGTGGGAATATTAAGTACTGTTTGCAAGTGACATGCGTGTCAGTTATGTGGGTCAAGATGCACAGGAATCCAAATCAATCCCACAGCGCCCCACCCTTTCTGACAGACTGGGCACCCTTTGAGAGTGAAAGCTATTTTACGATCAACGGAATCACTTTATGATGGGGGCGTCAATCAGGCCACGTCAAAATCTCCAAACGCTATCTGTCCTCCCAGCTGACTGACTAACTGACTGACTGCATTTCAAAGTGTTGGCAGTTGAATGCTGAAAGAAGCACATGATTGTTGGACAGTTCTGTTTCTTCAGGCTGGGTAAGAACAGGAACACATGTTGTGGTTATCCTCCAGGACAATGTTATCTAATAACCGCAAGCTCAATAGTGGGTTTATGCTTGCACACTCATAGGGTAACGTGGTTGGCATTCTGTGCATGTAAATTGCAAGGCAATTAGGTTGTTGTTCTTCTTGTTGTTGATTTTGTGAAAAATTCGATATTCGTTTATGCAAAACCATATTTTATGTTTCATCTTACATCAATAATCCGGACTTGTATATTGTGGCACCACAAAAATTCAGTGATTGCTTCGGGACACTTTTCCATTTCTATAGTAACCCAAAGGACTGATATCTGCGGTTTGCTAGAGACGTTTTGCATTGATAAACAATGTATACGATACAGATATGCATTTACAATCCTTGTCACGACAAAAGACGAGATGAGCAAGTTGTTTTCATCAAATGATCTGCTGGTAGTTTTCCATGGGCTTTCTACACTTTTAATCTGGCAAGATTATGCTTTTAGACTCACCTGCCGCATATTAAAGGAATGAATATAGAAACCTTCAATTCATGACAATCTCCACCGGCTGAGCAATAAAAGGTGATGAAACAAATTCTTCCAGAAATCGCACTAGACAGCTTCCCTGAGTCTAGCCAACAGAATTCAATTAACGTAGCGTTGTATTACAACGAATAGGCTTTGTATCTGGACAATGCAGCATCTTTCCTGCAACCAGTTGATCACCCTTTTGACTGCCTGAACCCGTCCCAGAACAGCTTTTTCTGTGCACAGTTGAAGAAATCATTAGGTACCACGTGGGCGGAAGTGGACCACGAAAGCTCGAACAGCATTAATCCGCCTACGTTATACACTAATCACGAAATGTGCCCATTGATTTGGAGCACGCAATGTAGGCAACCGTATGTTTTCGGTCAATTCTTTTCCTTGCCTTTATAATCACATTTATATGAGACAATTTCAACAGGGTCAAAAATAAACTTGTGCGCTGTTTGAATCACGTAACTAAAGTCGCTATGTCATGTCATGGTCGTGTGTACAAGCGATTTTCTCTTCCCTTGTCCAGGGGAATTTGAGAGCTTCATGCAGTTTTCGGTGTGAGTACAGCTCAGGCTTCATGAGTCGGATGCTAATCGCCTCTGCGGTTAACAACGTCCAAAACCGTGTTGCTCTCGAGGGGTGTGGTGACACTAGACAAATGATTTTAAATACCGAGAGAATGTCAACCAAGTGTCCCGTCTCTGCCAGCGTGGATTGTGAAATCCATATTCACTGCCGCTCAGCTAAGATGTGTGTTCTCAAACCCACCAAACATCCGATGGTACAGCAAAAATAGACTGCCTATGTTGACCTCATCTAGGATTGTCTACCAATTCAAGTGCACCTGTGGTGCAACTAACGTAGGTCGAGTGACATGGTAGTTATCTCAGCGGACCCAAGAGCGCTGGCTCGCACAGGGTGGGAGTGGAGTTGTGTCAAGCTCGATCGCTGCTCAACTGGTAGAGATGGGGCTCTTGGTTGACATTCCCTCGGCATTTGGGTTAGCCCATTCGTTTTTTTCACGATCACTAGGCCTTATTTTTGATCTTGGGTAAGACTTACACCCCTTCAATTTTATAGTTCTTACACCAAACGTGCGCACTGCTAACGACTCTCAAATAGGAAAAAACAGCTCTCTCTACCGTTTGTCGGTTAGCATAAAACTTTTCATGGTATTTAATTGCATTTGACTAGTGGGTAATCAACGATGTCCCACGTCCAAGATCATCAACAGGGCCTGATGCCTGTGAAAAATCGAACGGGCTGATCCCAGCATTCACGGTCTAAATTGATTGACCCATTCTTGCAGTGTGATGAGCGTCTATCGCGTAGCTCAGGGTGAAGTGTTTGAAGTCCCAAGCCATTGGTTGACAGTTCGTAGTCCTGACAAGGACTCAAAACGCACGCACTGCTGTTGCGTTGCAAGCAGGGAGAAACAACTGTTCAGCGCTCTTCGTCGGTCATCACGAAAATTTTAATCGCATGTATTCAATTGCATTCATTCCCTGATTTGAACAGCCAAAACCAAATCCGAATGATTGAATTATTCGCTCAAGGTGCTAACCGTTGACCATGTCGCTCAGAGTTTCAAACTTTCTGCTCACCACCTTTGTGCTTCGAGGGACACAAAAGCTGCGCACTGCCGACCAGTCCAATCGAGGTGGGAGCAATTGGCCACTGCTTCCAGGCGGTCGTCACAGAGGTTTAAATCAAATTTAAAACCCAAACCAATTGCATTCAAACAACCAATGATATAGAGCGCAAATTCTCTGAGGCAGTCATCTGTAAGATCAGTATGCACACCGATCGTGGCTCATGGAAATTGGTATCTTCTTAAACACAACGGATCATATAACGAGGATGGAAGTTTACTGTGTACCGTTAGATGAACATGGAACATACCGCATGACAGGACCACAAAAGATCACATACGAGACGCAAGCCATTGAATAAGGTAAACCGAAACCGAGCATAATGTCAACCTCGGAACCGCCAGGTTTATGAACACAAACCAAAATTTACGAGTCGGATGACGAGAAGAGGCAATTAGTTCCGCAAAACCGTGAGAAAGATTTCGTACCAAGGTGTGTACGCTACTTATCTACCATGCACTGCAGACTTACTCCAAATCAAATAAACATCTCACAGAAGGACAACTACAAAGATTTGTTGTGCACTGTTTCCAAACTCTGGTAGAACAGCAATTTAGAAGACCACAACTGTGAAACTTTGTCTTAATAAAGATAGAGTTTTATAGTGATTTCACATCAGCCGGCAACGTATAAAGCGCTGCGCTTTCATCCAGGACAGTCTAATCATCTCTCGTTATCAAGCGCAGTCCCTGGAAGGTAATGTTCCACGGTCATAATGTATGCTGCTCTCTTTTTCTGTTTTGCTGTCTTAGTTAGCCTCGTATCCACCCAAGGGCATAATTGATCACGAGAACACGGGCACAGTTTTCTTCACCGTAACTGAGAGCCACACATTTAAAATGAGTGAAGGGAGCAAAATGTCTGATGTTTCTGGGTCATATAGTGATTGGACTAGTGAAGCGGAGTTACGCAAATTACAACACTGTGGATATCTTATCGACATCAATCGATAATTTCATGTTCCCTCCAAAGAGCTCTACCTTGTCCTACCTGTCTTACATTTAGTTAGTTATTGTAAATTCGGTTAACAGGGCCCCGTTTGTTTGTCGGTCTCAATTTACAACCTGTTGAGCATACTCACTGCGCACAACTTCAGAGCACTTTGCTTCTTGAGCACCGTTTGTGTAACCTGGTTTATCAAACGGAACAACCGGGTACACATGCGTTCATCAAATACCAGTTTATTCTGTTCAGTAATCCAAATGAAGAACTGACCTATCGAAATGTGGACCGGAGGCAACCTATCGAACCGCAATTATCCATCGCACTTGTCTCCCGGTTAGTTGTGTGTATCAACATGAAAGAATAAAGCATTTTCTCTTCTTGCATGTACTCCCCATTCCGTCGATATCAGTTTATTGGTGGAACATGTTTCATTGCGTCCATAGTCCAGGGATGCTTTGCAAATGTCAATCAACTGCAATCATCAATCATCGATTCACATCAGTCATCCAGACGATGTTTTCGGCTGGACTTCTACCCGAGTAAGCGTTTGATCCACTGCTCGGATTACCAATTCATGCTCAATCGCATAATCCCCAATGGGAGATAACCACAGACTTGTACAACTGCGCACAGGTAATTTAGAAGCAAGTCACTGATTACCATTCTATAACATTGTTTGGATTTCAATAACGAAATGTAAAAGCCAGAATTATCGCCTTCCTTCCAAAGTTGTGTGCAAACACCAAACTGTTCACAAACCGCGCACAGTATTCGTTTAAGGTAGAAGTTTATACTGCGTTCAAGTGCTATCTTTCCACTATCTCACTTAGAGAGCAAAAGTCACATCTCATCGTCATATATTTCCATGCCAGCCGGCTTTAAATAATAGACAAGAAATTCTATTAAATACATCATAAAAGGGGTCACGTAGTGAAACGAAATTTGTCGGTCACTGTAGACAAGCTGAAATGCACACAGCGGGGGTGGGTGGGGGGGTGGGAGACAGGGAGGGAGGGAAACAAAGATGAGTTGGAGATGAGTTCAAGCTGTGAAAGTGAGACATGCGTGAGTTATAAGAAACGGAAAATACCAAAGTGTTCAACTCTATTGCAATCGGTTGCACTCTTATCCCACGATGAATGAGCACAGCAAAAGTTGTGGCATAGTCAAAGAATATGCCAAGACTTCAGGATATACAATAATCTCATGATGATCCAGAACTCACCACATCGGAGACATACGCCTCGGGGCTTTTTGATGGACCAAGTGCCCTGCCTATAGTTGTATTCCTCGTCGCTTGTTGTCTCTTGCATTACTATAAATCATCAAATATTGTTATTGTAAAACGCTATAGAGTTGAGTGAAATTACACACTCTGGATATATACTCGCGGCCATCCTAGATGTTCGGATTATCTCCGCTCCCACATAAACCATCATCACTATTTTCTGAAGATCCAGACGGCCACCAATTGAACTGTCGAAATACGAAACCTAATTAAATAATCTTTTACTTTAAAGAATGTATGACGAAAAACAAACGAAATTTTCATCGTGAGAAAAGTATTGCACCCACCCTGGAATTGGCCCATTGAACTCAGTTTAGTACCTTGTGCATTGGCCTTCTCGCTTATAAACATCTAATCAACTTCTCGGAATACTCTTCACACGATTTCGAATAATCCCTGTCTTGCCATTAGTGCACTCCCTTAAGGAGAAGATACCCCGGGTTTATGCTTTGGGGTGTACACTCCGGATGTGTTGACACCCACCTTTCGGGTAAGAATAGCCCAAATGTTTTTCATAGGGGTTCAAATCTGTATACTCCCTTATACATAGAACAAGCAAACAATGAATGGTACACTTTATTATTCATCGGTAGCCCCTAGTCCGGCTAATCTATTTCATACTGCATGGCTGGAATCACACAGCCGTCTTTTGACAGTAACTGATGAAAGCACGAACGTAATATACGAAGAGCTACGGTTGCGAAAGCTGGCGTTTGCACACGTAATCGTTAAATGAAGTGCTCAGTTAACAAAATGATTCAGTGCACAGATAACGTTCTGACCAAAAATCGAAGAGGTCATTGTGCATCTCATTGCTTTCCAAGTAGACTCGTTACCTGAGGTCATTCAAAAAAAGCTTACTACGGCGACATTGACAGGTATGGCATGTGTTTTGTTCACGTTCGTGCCACTTTCGAGCTTTCCATTATAGGGCGAAGTGCCTGACTCTGCCATCCCACAATCAATATTTACATTTTTCAGTGGAACTGCTGACATAAGCTGATTTTCCGAATGGAACCGTAGATACAACGCTGTGAGACCGTACAATGGAACTCATGAGTTACCCCATAATGTGGAAAGAAACTGCACTGTGTGCCTGACGGAGGCATTGCAAAACCTTAGTGGAACTAACCGCGAACTGTCAACGCAAGTTGCCCGCAAGCCCCAGCCGTACGCGGTTGAAATTCATTTGCACAACTTCCCTCTTCCTGAGTAGGAAGAAAAACGATTTGTTGTATTGTTCAAACTGCTTCTTCATCCCCCGTGGTTCCACTTTCCACACACACACACACCCCCCCTCATTCCGAGTAATTGCGATGATTGCGCGAACAGAATAGCAGCAGTATAAATCCCATAACCGCTGATGATAATAATCCTGCATATTATGAGATTTGAACTTTCCCTTGGGAAACATCATTTTTAACTGATGATATTCTTTCTCTGCTTTTCTGTCTCTGCACTTTTACTTCCCTTTTATTGAATACACAATGATACAACCTTCAGGGAGGGGGAGGCGGTCGATCAAACGGGGAAAGTCAGGCGGTGGCAATGAGGGGGTTCAAACACACGTCCTCCCGGGGGTGATAATTTGGTGAAGTTGCCACATGTAAATCAAGCTTCCATGTGGTAATCAATAGATGAAATCGAGTACGGTTGACACGGTGTGCTGATTGTACCATGTGCATCACAGGATTCTCAGTTCAAGTACAGAAAACTATGATCATGTTGTGAATTTTGTAACGTTGTTTGCCCATTGTGTTTGTGGAAATAACAATCGAATACGACCCGGTTACCTTTCGCGAGAGAGAATTTGCTCCCACAAATGTTGCACTTTTTTCATTCGAAGATATTTTGCCCGATTTAACACTTGGCTCAGTTTGAATTGATTAACAGAAATTATAAACTCAAAACATTTCTCACAAGTTCAAAACTATCTTCACTTTTACAATGAATGATCGGAAAGAATGCATCTCATCAAGCCCATTCCCTGTCTCATTTTTTTGCATCCCCCGGTCCAAAAGGAAAAGAAACTTTACTCGGCAGAGCTTGGCAAAAACCACGTCGGTTTTAGTTCTCCGCTTGATGTCGATAATTATACAAAGTCGGGCTGTTGTGAGTGCGTGTCATGTAGGAGCGTACTAGGGGAACTCACCATCAGTTAAACTTACCCTTTCACGTCGCAAAAATGATCGCGAGTTCGGATTCGTCGAAACTGGTTCCGGTTTATAATGATCAAACGGATATTTCATGTCAAACGGACAGAAAAGCGATTCGCCTCGTTCGTCCAGAGAATCTATGCGTTCCACACCAACCGCATTGCCACAGATACCTTGTATGGTAAGTATGACCAAATGCAAGCGAGAAATATTTTGATTGATTCAAATTACTTTAAATTAATACTTTTTTCTGGTTTTTACTGGATTTAAATGAAAGAACCTAAGAGTATGCGAACTGAACACTGACAAGAGCGAAGGCGCGAACGAATGCATATTAATTTGCGTATCACTGACAACCAGGCTTGTCATAATGTAAAATACTGAAATAGGTGTACAACTTTTTTCATGATTTTTTTTATTAAAAACAATATTGATTTTTAATGAACACTCTTTTGGCTCAAATCAAGCGAGTATAATTGGTAGGGCCAGTAACCATGTTAGACTTGCGTTTCTCTCTTGCTGAAAATTGCATCATTGTACATTCGATGAGAGCAAGTCAATTAAAAAAAATAAAATAAACAAAGAACATCTCCTGAACATCTGGTTTTTATTGAGTGATATGTTGAATAACCCCATTTGAATTCATGGAAAAAGCGCTATAACTAATCTCTTCATCTATTTGCATATGAATACCATTTTAAAGGCATTTACCAGTTTCTCGCAAATGAAATGTTTTCAGCTGGAATATTTTGTGGGATTGCAGACAAAGGGCACTTTTTCAGCCCTGTTGGCGCATGTCGAATCGTTTCACTCAAACAGTATACAACAAAATAAGTTAAAAAAAGCTATCAACTCTTATTCCTGGACTTGGACCTTGCGGTTTGGGGTTGAGAGCCTCGATCCTTACCCTACTCGTCCGTGAGGTACCGGCATAAAATGTTCATTCTATGTCAGTGAGTAGAACTGCCCTGGTTGCACTTTCCGACCAAATTCAAAAGAGTGTCCCGTGTCAAATTATTTGTATGCTGACCTGTTTACCTGGACATTCCCAACACCTCTCCCGCATAGCAATCAGTGCCTAACGCCGCTTCCTTCAACGTTGACAGTTCCGTTGCAGCATTTCATTGCAGCACGTACGCCCATATAAACCAACATTGACGATGTCGTTTTCGTGATACGTTTAATCTGATAGAATCCACCGAATTTCTAAGAAGAGTGACTGTTTATTCCGCCCTACCGTATATGTGAAGTCGAATTCCAAGCTTGAGAATTTAGATGTGGGCCTCAAAAGAATACGCCACATATTTCCTTACTTAAGAACGGTAATGGTCTATTCAGATTGCAATTTCGTACCATTTTCCGTTTTCCGCTATCATCATCAAAAGTTGGAGATTGTTGAAAATGTCATCTCTACTCATTTGCAAGATGATATGTGACGTATTGAAAACATTCCAAGTTTTATAGTTGGAATGGTTGATTGGGTCACTGGAGTTCGAAATCCGACAAACTTCCCTAGTCCATTCGGTGTATGATGTTGTTATTCAGTAAAATCTTAGATACTAAAGCTGAACTTTCACGAGTGAAGTTTAAGGAGCAATGAGGAGTGGGGACTTGGGAAACACTTTGCAGAATGATAGCACTGCAGTGTGAACCTCAGGTATTGAAGAGTGTTTTGCAGTACCTTATAGGGTATATAAAAGCCAACTGAAAGTATGGTATCAGTTTGCAAACGATACGCCAATAATACAAAATTTAACTTTGTCTCCTGTACTGGTATGTGTTTAAAAATGGGGGTATGGTTCATTAAATCAGTTTTATGCTCATTAAATGCTCATCTGCGAAAATACATTTATTCATTTATTCATAATATTACACCTCGTACTCGTAGGCATCATTCGGATCGGAATACTCTTACCACGATGAAGAATCCGCTACAAGGATTGATAGTTAGTTTATTCGCCTGGGAAACATTGGTTTAGTAAAGTGACCATTCTATCCATTTAAAGCCACCACGTGGCGTTTTATTTTGAAACTATGTAATCCGGTTATCAGAGGTTGTTCGTCGTGAACGATATCGAAAGAATCGATGAAGTGACCCCAAAAGACCTTATCTCCACTTCCCATTTCAATCCCTATGACGATTTCTTCACCCACACAGTCGCTGTCAGCATGCACAAATTACGCTTTGAAGCGTTCGTTAGCCATTCACACATAGGTACTGATGTGATCTAAAGAAAATTGTGTAATTGAGCTACAATGTCATGCACAAAAACAAAAGCTTCATCGACTTTTGCAAAATTCCTAATACCAGCATCTTATCGTCCAAAAAATACGAAATATACAATAAAAGAATTTTCAATAAAGTAGATCTGCATATGAAGCGTTAGAAAAACAGATAAATCTCGCTTGTAATTTCGCGGGTTCAATTGGATGGAATTTGGGGATATACACACCAAAATAAATTTTGACAGTCATCGTTAGATTTTAAAATGCATATTTTTATCTGAAAATGAACACCGGATATGAGTATTGAAATAACGAGTTATGTTAGTGCAGTAATTATTTGGTAATCGTTCATCTGGTCACAAATTGAGTGACTTTTTTCTGTACGAACAATTCTCAGGAGTTGTAGTATACTTGAATGTAAAATTTATAATTCGAACCACACATTTATTGACTAATTAGATGGGAGAAAATGGTTCGCGATGTCGTTTTATCGATTCCAATATGCTCTCACTTGAGTTGAGGAAGAACATCCCACCCGACATCCCGGAAAAAATTCTTATTGATTTCATGGTTTTGATTATGTTTAAAAACTCCATGTTAAGGAATCAAGTTTTGTCGACTAGCCCCAAGATAGGCAATGATTTTTTCTCGAAGAATGCTTTCTCCATGGAACGAACCCGCAACCGTCTTATTCTAGTTAATTCATTTCAACTGATGCCAATTCAATAATGTTCCATCATTTCTCAGAGTAATGCACACACACGTAAATACAGCCCAGAAAAATCCACACACACACACACACACACACACACACAGGCACATAGAATGAAGCTCAGTTTATTTCCGGGCCTATATAACATCCATTATGGGACATCAGAGACGAACGAATACAGTTGTTATTTTGCGCAAAAACATCCGTTTCGCCACATTTCCGGCGGTCAAAGTGGCATTGCGTGTTAATGGGAGGGATGTTTGAAAGTGTTAGGCGAATCCGCACATATGTTTATACGGGAATCCGTTGATTTTACCCCCCCCCCTGCCTCCCCCAAGGAACTAACTGAATTCGCCCGTTTTGATCACACTTGTCTCGCTCGCTCGCCCACTCGCTCGCCCACTCGCTCGCTGCGCGGTAGCGAAACACTTCAGCATGCAGGTAACTATGGTGAAGTGGCACTAGGCTTCTACTATTTCATAACAAGAATATGTCGCAATACAGCTCCAACAAACTAATCACACTATGGAAGAATTGGATTAAGTTATTTACCCACGGACTTTTTAAACGAAACAAAAGGAAACGGCTCGCTTGGATTCTGCAAAAGAAACCCTCGACTGAACGAATGGAAGAAAAAGCCTATTTTCCAACAAGCATACGATCAGTGAATTCCATGGAATTCGATTGAATGTATTAAGGGGAAATACTTGTTGGCTGGTGAATGGTTGATGCAAGTCAATTACTCCTTCGAAACACACCGCTTTCACAGACGATCTGGCTACAGATAGCTCAGACAGGTGATTTATCGTACCCTGACTACCAAGGCATCTCAAAATGTGTAAGCATTTATGATCGGGTTTGTGCCCAAATATGAACCGTATTTGTATGAATTCATAGAAATCTTCCAAATGAACTGAGTGGCCGGTTAGGCTTAAAGACGAGAAAGGAATGTGAGCCGAGTGATAGCGTAATCAAAGACTGAATAACTGAACTGGTTTAACCAAAACGAGATTGAGGATTGATTTTATAGGAGCAGGGAAAGAGCATATAATTGAAAGGTTGCGGAACGATTCGTCCAAATGATCTAAGAATAAACATTGCCGGGTATACTTTAGGTTACTTTAGGTTAGGTTTACTTGCGCAGAACCGAGTGGAAAGCGCTATTTACCACTTCCTCCGTAGTGTATATTATTATTACAGATGGTGCGTCATTAAAGCTGAAGATGTGCTTCTTCTGTTGTAGGTAACCAGAGATCGTACGAGCGTAGCATCTATCTATTTCTGAGTGTTCCACCGCGCGTTCACCCATCCTCCACTCTGTTTTCTGCTTATCTACGTACACTGATAATTTCAGTGGGTGCAATATGAATTCAGTTTGGTTTGATTCTTGTCCGTCACCCAATCGGGAAATTTTCGGTGGTTCCCATAGTTACAAATATTTAGTTGATAATCCAGGGTGAATTTTTACATGACACGAAAGCAATCAGGATATTTTTTGGACAATTCCATCGAGAGCTTGTTATTTCGAATTTCTCGACTGATGTCTCTAATGATGTATGGTGCATGAACACACACTTGGAAAAATGCTGTATTATCCTTTTTTGTGTATTGTCCGTTTCAATAACGAATAACGGTCGCTTACAATGTCACCAAGGCAATGTATCATTATTTATCTTCTTCTATCTGAAAATAGCTGTTACTAGTTTGACCACCCAGAAAAGAAATATATTCCCCATTCTCAATCTCACCAAATGTCAGACGTCGAATGTGGAGGACACAATCATGCGGGTAGGAAGGACGAACAGTCTCTTAACTGTGTTGATCTAAGCCGCCTTGGTCTAAATGCTTTTTTATTCGATGGACAACAGATGATTAGATGAGTGTATTATCCTCCCGATTATCCTTGGGCGGCATTCTTGTGGATAGCTTTTTAGGGGATAAGTTATTGAGAGCGGCAAGTGATTGATCTTTTGAATTTCAGGTGGAGTAGAATGATCACAAAATCTCGCGGAGACTGTCCGCCGAACCTGCCTGGAGCTGAGGCGTGGGAGCTATGAGCATTTGTACGGGATTGTGAATATCGTATGCTCAGTATGGTACTGAGCATCGGAACCGTTAGTGGATAAAATTAAACCAATTTTGCTTAATCGTTTTCTCACTATGTGTTGCTCCTTCACAGGTGGAGAAATAAGTGAGTAACCGTTTTTCAATTTGGTGCAGACCATAATCACAATAATTTCGACCACTGAAAATGATTGATAAATCCCCAACAAAT
This sequence comes from Echinostoma caproni, assembly GCA_900618425.1. Taxonomy (NCBI): domain Eukaryota; kingdom Metazoa; phylum Platyhelminthes; class Trematoda; order Plagiorchiida; family Echinostomatidae; genus Echinostoma; species Echinostoma caproni. The sequence continues at coordinate 32,769 of UZAN01039846.1, read as the reverse complement.
TTATAGGTCTGGTGACCTTGTTCGCACATACTGCCACGTTATCCTGGTACGAGATGTGAACGTACTCATTTTAACATCTTCCATCGCCTCGTCGGTGTTGGGGCACTGTGGATGTTTGAAAATCGCCTTTTCCACAATCCGTTTCAGAGCCTCGCGTGATAAAACATATCCAGCTCCACCGGAGAAATATCCACCGGGGATTTTCAGCTGTTTTGGTGGTGGTCGGAAAAAAGAAGAAATAGTCACTTTCGCTTAGTGACGTTTTAATTTAAAATTATTTTGAGGCATGAACATTTATTGTTCAGATTTATGTGGCAATGATTGCCAAGTGTTGAGGTCTTTTTTTTCAAAAGATCACCAGTCGACTCAGGTGAATTGGCAATTAATTATCCGGAAGTTCCGTCCTAAATGAAACCATATTTCGCCTTCCTGCAATTTGCTTCGCAGACACAACCTCCTATCCAGAACCACGTGACAAAGTGCTAGTGAATGCTAGAACACGGTAACATTAAAACACATGATTCGAAATCAACTGGTTGCAAATGTAACTTGAAGTCCATCTTTTTACTCACAGTGCAGTACTGGAACAACAGGAATTGCCACGCACGTTCCTCATAGTAATACATAGTGGGATATACGGCTGATTCAACACGGCTATATAGTTAAAATAACAAAGAAATACGGAGCTGTTGGGGATGGAGAAATGAGACAAAGTGACGAGATCAAACATGAATATACGGTTATGTTTCAGAGCCGGTCATTATTCATGGCCAAAAACACGGTATTCTCACGATAGTTGAAACGAATGGTATTTTTCAAATTCACACCTAGCCGGTGTGCACCATGCTAATAGTTACTTTGTTATGATTACAAAAGACGATGCTAATCGAGAATAATGGTTTATTGAGGATTACAAATGGGAGTTCAGTAATTTGGCACGTATAACACAAAACGTAATCAGAAACGTACCATCGCAATTCTTTTCGACTCGCAGGGTAATGTTTATAACAGTCGGTAGTTATTCTTTCAGACACATCAGTTGGCCCTCGGTGGTCTTGTTATATTTTTGATCATGGAAAGTTACCTACTATTTCACAACAACTTCACTGAACACGTGATAGCCTGAGCACAACGTAAATGTCCGTGGTGAGCTCTAAACAAAGTTCTGTTTCGATTTTGGCGTTGTGACTCCAAACTTCTCAATGTGGAGAAACAGTGGTAACTCCAATAAGTGATTTGTTTTCGTTCCATACCGCATTTGTTATTTCAAAATTTTTCACCCTGTTTCAAGCGTTGGTGTTCCGTGTGCAGCCGAATTGCAATTTAGGATACAACGCTTTCCCTGTTTTATAAATGAAGAATTTAATACCACGATATTGTTTACAACATCAAATCAGTATCAATAAATAGTACCATGAAATGGATATTTTGAATAGTTGTATAGCTTTGCTGTTATCTGGTCTGAAAAAGACTAGTTCCAGGTATTGGATAGCTGCCCAGGTTGTCTCAGCGGACTCGATAAAGTGTCCGGCTAAACTTCTAAGCTGTTTGTTTGTTGGCAACTCCCTACTGCACCTCATACGCCCAGTGGAACTTATTGCCCTAAAAACAATGATGGATGCGTGCCTTGTTGCAGAGCCGTTGCATTTCGTTGTACCGTAGAAACTTGTTAGTTAAACACAAAAGCTCTTTGCACTAAAGACAACGTCGTCCTAAAAGTGAACTGCATGAATCCTGATGAATCGATCACCTAAAACAATCAAAGAGAGCGGTGGCCTGAGGAGCTAAACCATGGCAGGGAGTCCGACATCCAACTGGATGTTGTGTTGGCGAGCCTGAGATACCTTATAGGGTACTCATTATCATACAACCTTGAGAAAATTAAGCTGTTTTTTTAAAGAAAAAGAACATAAAAAAATTGTTCCGTCCATTTCCTGTAAACCCTGATTAATCTCTGCTATATCACGGAAGGAACGTGTGCAACATAAATAATATGACAAAATTGAAAACAAAAGGACCGTTGCCAGTCACGTACTACCTCGGTTGAACAATCGAGCTACGTCTATAAGGAACGAGACCGTCTGCTAATAATTCAAAATTAGACAAGATCTTATTTATTGTAGCAACATGTACAATATGTCAATAATTCACCTACCTTTTTCATGAATCTACCGTAGTAACGGTCCAAAGATAGGGAAATTAGACTTTCTAACTCCAAGAATGGTCGAGACGCCTTTGCAAATATATTATAAGATAAAGAAAAGTTAGCCACCGAAACAACTCTCATAAACCACAATCCGTAGTTCAGAGCTTTTCCTGCAAAAATGCTATTAGCTGACCATAAAGAGATTGACAAAGACATCGTCCCTTACTTGAAGGGATCCTTACAACGACAATACCTGACCTGTCGCCATGTCATGATGAATAATTGGTGTTGTCTGCCATTATCCGTAAATGTCCATTGTCAATGAACGAAGGGTGATTAATATAACAACAAGGAGCGATTTAAATTGTCCCAAATGCTTGGAAACAACGACTTTTCGTTCAGTATTCGAACAGCAGTTCAAACAAGTACTTTTTTCATACCAGTCTTAAAGTCACCCCAAGGAGAAAATATGAGATAATCATGAATGCTGAATGTTTGGTTGTCGTTCAAAGAGCCAGTGATTGAATTCATCGCCATTGGGATCCCGTGGTATTATTGATTATCAATGGTTTGTGCATTCAAATCCGTACCATTTAGATGAAAAGAGAGAGTCAGCATTTTGTTATCGATCAGTCTTGTGGGTGTGACATAGAGACAGATGAATACATACTTGCCATCGATGCCCGGTCATGAACGGTCGGTCCGGATTGTGCTTCCGCAAAACCCGTTTCAAATTCTCCACCACAGCAAACGTGTCATCGTCCGCTTTGTAGAAATACTCATATTGGTCTCTAAATCGGTATATTTGCTGCAAAATGACTCGCATTTTGTGCCACAAATGTTTTTTCACTTCCGGTTTGGTAAAGTTTAGTTCTGTTGCGCGGGGTAGCATCGGTGGTTTCCGTGTGTGTGTGTGTGCGTCGCGGATGGAAGAAAACACAAAAAGGAAAAGTGAAGAAAATCTGTGTTCACAGTAATGAAAGTAATTTTTGAACTTCAGTTTGATCGAGTGCAATTGTGCGATGAACTTACAGCAAGGACAGCTTGAAGCGGGAGAAAACATGGAAGGCAAAAGTTCCTGGTGTTATGTGAGGGATCTAAACTAGGAACCTGCGTAGTTGACCTACGTCTGTTATGAACCTCGAGGTGAAACCAAAATATTCTGTGGGAGCACATAACCGGTGAAATAGATGTTGTTGCTTATCAAGTAGCCGTCGCGTCTCGCTTGCCCGTGCACGCTCAAATGTCTATCGTTTCAGTAAAGAATGCTGATTCCCACCCTGGTTTAGTGAGTTAGAAGTTTTTACGATAAACCCAACAGTAATACACTACCGAAACTTCTCCTGATAGTTTGGAGTTTGATTATGCCCTCAGGAGCGATCATGATGCCACAAGTCGGCGGAGGTCAGATAGTGAAACAAGTAGTTCACAATGTGTGATCCTTGAACGGAGTACTTTAGTGAGTATTTCATCTTGCCTGGCACTAACCGGAATATCTCGCAGCAGCTATTACTACCTAGTAGTCAAAATTTGAGAAAAGGCAAAACATTGGCCATTCCACGTTCTTCAAACTGTACGGAAGGGAGGGGAGTAGAGGCGTTCACCTCGACGACTCTTTTTAATTGGTTTAGTTCGTGACATCTGATCACTTACTTACTCTTTTACAAGACCGATTCGCCTCAACCAATCATATGTGATTTTTGATTTGTTCATGTTGGTTGGTGCAACTACTGCTTGACCGGCCAGTTTGACCGTATTCTGGATTGATATAAGGCTATTCCTGTTTTTATTATTTTATTACACACCTAAGAGTGATGACCTGCAGGCGAAGTAACCCCCATAGTCACGAGGACCTGCTGTTCAGTGGTGGAAACCGGCAGCCTAAACCTCGGGACTTGGAGTGGCGAATCACACAATGCCTCGAAAGGTTAGGCGTGGTGTTGAACCGGCGGACATCAGAGCTGCGTGCCACCAAAGTCGGGTGGCGGTGGCGGGGATCGAACCTCAGACCATAGGGTCCAAATCACGCCGGTGACAGCGACTAAACTACTGCGTCGGTGTTGACGCCGTCTATTCCACACTGGTCTATAGACGGACTACGTGTGCGCTGCCAATACACGAGCTGGCTAAATCGCAAAGTGGTAGTTTACTTTCTTAACCAGAACATTTCAGAACGGGTGGCTGCAAACAAAAAAGCAGTATGCCTGAGAGAGTGTGTAGTACCGGAACTGTCTATCTGTTTCAATACATGAAAACCACGTGGCAGACACTCGATAGGCAAGCACATTCTACCGCTTCTTACCGGTTGCACCTTCAAGCCATAAAATAATACCGTTAAATGAGTGTTGACTAGTTCTGATTGGAAACTATAGATGGTCAGAAAATCACTTCAGTTGACTGTTTCTTCTGTCAGTGCCAGTGCGTGATGAACGACAGGAACGTATTCCAGAAGTCGATTGCACGCACTTCCCACGATCGAGCAGCGTAGCGTGACTAGTCGCTGAGTTTGAAATGTCACACATAATATGCCACTCTGTGAACAATTCTGCTTATGGTTTTGGGGAGACTTTGGATTTGCGAGAAGAAAACATCCATCTATTAGAGGTGGTTTGTAAATAGAAACTGATTTATTACGGCGAAGGTTGGATGGAATGAACGTGTAATGAAACTCGATTTAGAACATCACGTGTTTGGGAACGTATCTGTGGAAATTTAGTTGTCAAAAACGCATCCGCTAAATAGGACATGTATTGCACATACCTAGCTACCACCCACCGCTCGGCCTCTAGCCTTAATTCAACCACGCAGTTTGGATCAAAGCAATTGGAGGTCAACAGATGAAGTAGGAGCGAGGTATCAAGAAACTCACAGGACGACTATGCAAGGAAGACATTTCTCGTTATTCACGTTTGGGTTCAGAGGATTCCATAAACGAATAGATGTCAGACGCGTTCATGTTGGGGCTTATTGTTCAGGCAAAATGCTCAAAAATACAGGCAAGCACAGTTAGGTTGTGTCATCCGTTTCTTGAACATGAATACTCCCTTCCTCTGCCTCCAACCAAATAGCCTCAAGTTCTGGCCAAGTTACACATTCGCACTTAATTGTAGGGCTGACCTCGATCTATGGAATTTGAAGTGAAGATGATACATACTCCATTTTGGAAAGATATCCGAACTGACAGGACGCACAAGTCACACAAATGGTGAGTTGTTATTTCACGTTTTTTTTCAAAACCGAATTAACAATAATAGTGTGGAAGACTGAAAGCTCAAAATGATGAAACTCCACACTTTCCATGAGTTCCAGTAGAAGATTTTATTGACTAAACTTCAAATCAACAGGTAGCTATCTAAAACCGTGTATGGAAAGCGTTTATTGTGACGTGGAAAATAAAGTTTGATAGGAGAATCAAGCTGTTTTTCGATATGTTCATTGACCGGCCATTTACATTTATTTAGGTAGAGCATTCACTGTTTTTTTTTATCTTGTGCGAGGTGGATCTTATTCCTCTACGTAGAAAGCGTTCAATCCTACGTGCGTCAGCAATTTGATCGAGGTTCCGCTTGGTTAAGACGTTGTTCCAGGATTGTTGCTCGGTGACTGGCCATGATAGAGATAATGTCTGGACAAAANGATTGTGATTGCACATCGGGGGTTCAAGGAGTTTGATGCCCTATCTATGGTCTACCTGTATGAATTTAAATGATCGGATGATAAATTCATCGAAAAGAATAGCTTGTTTCGAATTTTTATTATTATTTTATTTTCAATATCTAAAACCGGCCGGTTATTAGAAAAGCGCCAGAAACGCTTGTTCCGATGGAATTTGTAACTTGATCCGGTTGAATTTACGCGTAGTGGAAGTAGCAGACATAGCGGGCACTCTAATGCATACAAACTCGGCTGTGATTATGACACAATTTGTTTAATTCCATTGCAATTTAAACGGAACATTGTTTTCCGGAGTTGCGCAAACATTTGATTTTCGAGACACATTCCTGATTCGGTAGGAAAACGATTTGGATATAGGTGGTTGTCAACTGTAGCAATTATAATAACCAGAACACGAATTGCAGGTGCTCGGATGGTTTTAAAAACTCGATGTCAGGCGTGCNGTGCACAATTTTATTTGCAGGTGATAATGATGGCGGTGAAGAGAAGGACAAATAGCAGCTCCAGGTCAGTTGAGTACCCGCAAATGTAACTCGAGTTGACCTTTCATTCAGGTCACTGATAAATATTCAGTTTTCATAATTTGGATCGCAGTTTGCAGACATGATTATCTTATGAATGAGTTGCATCGTTTTTCGTTTAGCGTGAAGATTGTAGAATGACACAGGTGCAGAATGACCGTAACTGAGTTAGACTAGGCTCGTCACCACGTTGCAGATGTGAGGAAGATTCCTATTTCCGTGAGTAGGTGCCTTTCTATCGAGTCACTAGATAGACCATCGCGGATTACCCGACGTGATGTTTAGATCATGGTCGGTTTCGATCCATCGAGTAATCTAGTTGAGACAAGGAGTCACGTTTTAGTGCGCTAGTAATGAATGTGAAAGATGGTTTGTCTAAATCAACATCACCTATTCCACATTACTGCTCAGAAGCAACTGCACGCGAAATACTAATGGTTTGTTTTCCTTCGTATGCATACGTTCCGGTTGAGTTAGATGACTCTATCCAGCCACTCAAGATCCTTTGTTCAGTACATTCCATGACTGAAATAACGGTTACTCTCAAAACCATGATCGCTGTTTTCGTAGATTGTTGCTTACTTAACACCGCCTAAAACTGCGCAGTTTCAAAACAGAACCCGTGTGACCAAGGTATTTACAACCACATCAACTTTACCAATTAAAGCCAAAGCCCTCAATGATGGTTCCCTTATGCCGTGCGCCAAAAGGCGTGTGTTATATTCCATATATTTGTACAGACAAACAGTTAAACAGTTCCTCAAAGAACTGTGAGTTTCGGAACAAGATAGAATCTTGGAAACAATTCAGTTTGCTGCTCGAGGTAGCCACTTCATTAATCGTCGATTTCTGTCGATTTCAGATCGTCCACAAACTCGAAAAAAACGGATGTGGGTGGGGAGAAACAGGAATTTGATTATTTTAAAAGGATAAGCTGATTCAACCCACATGAACCACATCATAGTAAAAAAAACCTAGGCTTAGATATATTTGTAACACCAACGCTCTTTCTGAACACTGATTGGTTCAAGATTTCCTCAATATGTGAACTTCTAAGTTGCCCGTGACCACTTCGAACCTCTGCTATTCATGTCCTGAAACATCGGGCTGTTTGAGCAATTACAGGATTTTAGAACATGATTTCAGGTGGACAAGTGTTTTCAGTAACGCGTAATCATGCCGTTGCACTTTATATGAGAGCATAAAACCTAGAGGTTTAGGAGGATGACGTTACAATCTAAGGGGTTGATCACTATATATATATATATATATATATCTGAGTTTTGTACGATATTCTTATTCCTGTTATTCCGAGATTTTCAGTCATGTCACATTGGTCGTGTGGCCCAGTTTTGGGGGACTGTTTTTTTTTGGTGTGTGTGTGTGTGTGGGTTGGTGAATCCGGGGGAGATGGAAAGCTTGGATTAGACGCTTCTGGGCACAGTTAGGGAGTCGTGTTTAATACAGATGGATTGGGCTGTGACCAACTTACGCACATGGACATATATATCGTTGAGGGAGTGTGATTAATAATGGGGAATGCTTCACCTGGGTTTACACGATGACCAAATGGACGTCAATCGCACCCGAGATAGATCCGATCTATCCTGAATCAGGCAGCACGGATGGTGTTCTTTCATATGGATAGATAACTGCCGTGCCTTATGACTGACGTCCAGATCCAGATCACACCTGAACAAGTAAGCAACCACAAAAGCGGTCAACATCTGTAACTCATCTTTACTCCCTATGGGTATTGGGGGCAAATATTTGAAAGTACTACTTTGGTGCGTTGCGTTTAGTGTGGCTTTTACGGCTCCATTCGGTCGTTGTCGGCCACAACTTCGCTGTTAAGAAAATGAATAATGACCGAATCTTTCTTTGTAGTTCTACAGTGTGTACACAGTGTGTATACACATTTCATTAAACGAATCGGTCTGAGTAGCCTCTACCAGATAGCACATGTGAGATAAACATGAGTTTACCTTCCAATACTTCTTCTGAGCCGATTCTCCGAAGTCTAGGTAACAAAACATTTATCAGGTTCCTCCTCAGTTTATTTGGATACAGATCCATCACGCATGGTGTCCGTAGTTGAACACTTCCACCATTTGATTCATCTCACAGTTCGAACCAGCCGTGCAAAATTTGTCATCCCCAAAACGACAAAATTTACCAAAACTGTTAGTGGCACCTTTCAATTGATTGTTTTCAGTCTGCTAAAAGTGATTCCAGTGGTGATCCCATCGTTATTCAATCGTTGTGTCGGCAGATCGTTCCGTTGAAAAGAAAACGAACGTCATTTGTACGCCAAAATAGCAGTTAGTGTAGCGCTCCTGTGAGCTGTCAAATAGATGTTCATGATAATCTGGATGATTTCAACAAGCGGTACATTTATGACAATTGGGAGTGATGTGCAGAGACTATATTGCCTCATCTGAAATGTCTCTATCCCGTATTGTCTCAGAAAACTGAAGCTTCTCGTTAATACTATTTGTCGATTACCGTTTCCTTTCGGGTTCAAGGAGTTAAGGCCCGCGACCGCATGGTATGGGGGCTCTGCAATCTATAGGATGGAACAAATTAGAACCTTAGTCTAATGGATTTTTGACAAACCATATAGCCTCGCAATGCGTGAACCGGTAGATCTTATGCGTTCATATTAGATCACTGCTGAATTAACCATCCCGGGTGAAACGTTTCAGTATTCCTATAATTTATTGTTCAGTCTGTTGTGCTTTTTTTCTTTTCTATCAGTGTTATGAACTTAACTTCTCGGAGACGATACGGAGTAGAATATTTCTTCTTGTCCATGAACACAATCCCGATTCCCTCTTGTGTGCGACTGAATATCAAATATATATACTATTACCGCCCGACACGTATGTTTCATGCTCTAATATAATATGAAACTATATGATTGCGATTTATTGAAAACATTTGTTCACTTGAGATTGTGTTCTAAATTCGAGTATTGGCATATTTCGCAAACTCAAGTGTTTTGACGGTGTGGGACCTAAATCACAAGGGATGTTCCCCCTTCTTCGATTCCCGTATGCTGCATACGTTTGACTATCATTAGCGAATCCGTACCCCTTTTATTTCGGGGCAATACTTTAACGGACCCCGTACGATTATAATTATTATTATTTGACAAATTGAATAAATTTCGTGCAACTGGTGGCCAACAACATTTTCATAAAAGCAAGAAGAAGCGTCATGATCACTGGATGTGTTGAATGTGACTGTCCTCTATCGCAGTGATTACACACCCGGTACCTGTGTCGAATCCGGTTCCCATTTTGTGATGATTGACGTCTCTTCCCAGTGTGTCTTCTGTTGCTCCCATCCTCTCATTCTCTCCTACCAATGTGATGTATATAGCTGAGGAGATAAGCAGAAAGTAGTTGAAATCATGTGATCAAGTTGTTTTTAACCGGCTTGTAAAACATATCCGTATGACTAGTTATCGAAGATCTGCCCCGCTCCGATGAAGATGTGATTCTAGGTTTGCTTAATGTCAGCAGTTAATGATATGATGCTCATGCGCCACGAATGTTGAAACCACCGAACCTGGTGTACACATGTTTCATTATTTTCATCAACCCCGCAAAGGAGCCACACCTCAGAACCACCAATGGATCTAATGACTGACATACGGAAAAAGTATGCAAACGAATCAAAGTGGGCCTAGAAAGTCATTGTGAGTAGACAAAAATGTAACAGCTCTTGTACGCCCGGTGTAAACGACCTTGGGCGAAAGTACATTTATCAGATAACTCACTCAGTACACGCAGTCTCGGATGTACTTTGGCGCTAGTAAACCAGAGGATATCACACCGTCGACCCCAAGTGTGCTGCACATGGATTGCTCGACTATCAAATTGTCCGGGAAATGTGTTTATGTAGCACAAAACCTTGGGTTTGCTGCGCAGCGCATTCAGGTGCACTGACCAACGCGGAATGGTTGGCGACGAGGCACACGTCTTCGAAGATTGCTCTGCTGCCTCCGAGCATTGACCACGGTTCAGGCTGAAATTGCACAGGAGATGAGCACACAGCCCGCCGAGTAAACAACAGACCAGACCACGATAGTTCAACACCATACGATTCATCCTAACAGCATGACCCGCGGGGTGAACATTTTCGAGTGCGTGTCGACCTTTTTGCGAAACTGACCTGACAAAGCGTAACGTGGTGAAATCATGCGTGTTGATTGGTTTCTTAACCGGGTACAAGTGTTCGTCCATCAGCTGGGACTATTGTACTAGCAAAGTCTGTGTGAAACGCCTACACACACACTCGTGACGGTTTGCACACGTGGTAATTCAATGATTGTCTCGGAGGGGTGCTGGTGGGGAAGAACATGAAGTGTCTAATTGCACCTTGTGTCGGAGTTGGTGGTGTTCTGTGTGCACATATAGGTTTGCATGTTTCCAAAGGTTTTGCATGTTTCCAAAGTGTTTCCATGTTTGATTATTGCGTCGATGATTTTATCCGACGATTTGTGATTTATTTGCGTAAGCCAATGTTGAGGATCGGAAACAGAACAGAGACAGCTGTCGAAGATAACAATTTGAACACTATTGCTGCTGGTAGGTAATAAACAAGGACTGGAATCAGAATTGGGCACGACATAATACGATTTCCGTCGAGTTCATAGCGCCAAGATCGATGAAATATGAAGCGAAAAGCTAAATCGGTAACACGATTTCCGTTTTGATAGGAATTACCCATATTTACTTTGTAAACTATAAAACATTGCAAATCGATCGAAATGTCTGTGGTGACCGACGGACAGCACCGGATAGCTGTTTCGTCCTGTTTGGGACTCGTCAGCAGTGCGTAACTTTTGAGTCCGTCAGGACTAGGACTGTGAACCTGTGGTTTGAGACTTCGAACCTTACCCCTGAGTTTTACAGTCGATGGTCATCAGCTTGTCCAAATCGCTCGATCAATTCAGTAAATGTTTGGTTAGGCCCACTCGATTTTTCGCAGGCACCAGGTGTGGGTTTAATTTAAATGCATTCTATTGGCGAGGAATTACCGATCTACCAAGTAATGAAAACCAAACCCAAGAGTACCAACAGTGCATGATGCCTTTGAAGAACAGAATGGGCAAATCCAAACATTCATCGTCTATGTAAAACAGTTTGGTATGCAGCTCAGTATCTTCTAAGGACAGCTCTACAGAATCACGTTACCCACAACCCAAGCTAAAATAGATCACGAAATAGTAAAGGATGGTATTAAATCACTTTATTGAAACAACTCCGCAGTATCAGTTAGAATACAGAGTTAAGCATAACATCCATAGTTATCCTTATACTGTACGGTTAGCATATGAGAAAAGCTGTGATGAGCAACCGGGTGGAACAGAGAGCACTCTGATCATGTTCCCTCTGTGAGCGGCCGACGATAGATTCCCGCGGCTGATGAGATCCAGCCAAGTCAAAACTGTCGAACTGTCGTAGTTCACGTCTAGTCGGTACCTCGTAAACAACAGAAATCAAACTATATTAAATTGAATATTCTCATCTTGACACTAGGAAAACTTAAGCCAGCAAAGCTTGTTTTTGATAAGCTCTTCCTCGGGATAATGCGTTGATTATATATATATATATGTATATATATATATATCATACATCCAGTTCCCTTAGGAAATTTCATCACGGCGAGGAAGAACCACTTTTCTGCAGGATAGCATGAATTTAGTTATTTCCGGTACTCTCAATCAGTTGCATGTGTACAATGACAATCGAGGTCAGACACCAAAAAAGACATGATAGGTTATCGGGCAAATGAACACACCAATTAGGCATAAAACAATAACCCACAACACATTTCATGCAGCCTCGCAAACCACTCTGCACAAAACCAAGCGTCTTCTCGTGGAATCAAATTTTGAACAAGCCTGATCCTCAAGTGACCTCCTCTTGTATTTATCTATTCACGTGTACTTGCGGTAGCTAGTATGTTGGACGAATTGAGAGAAGGCTGTCCGTAAGGATTTCCTAACACATTCCGAAGAATCTAACATTGAAGGGAAATAAGATTCTTGCAAGCTCTATTGCTTGTCACATTTTAGACTGCAACTTGTGTGCGGAGCATAGCAAGTCTTTTAACATCATAAGTAGACAACAACACCATCGTCTGCTTCAGTTTGCTGAAGCCTGCGCCATTCAACGGCTTAAACCCAATTTGTGCAAACAATTAGACTTTGTGGCCAGTCTTGCCCTGCCCTGATAGGACTTAACCCCATCATGTGTTCCCTCGCCGTGGTTGGCTGTATGACCTTTGCCCCTGTCCTGTAATTGGTCCAATTGGTGTGTTCATTTGTCCGATAACCTATCATGTCTTTTCTGTTGTTTAACCTTGATTGTCATTGTACGTATGTAGCTGATTGAGAGTATCCGAAACAAATGAATTCATGCTATCCTGCTGAAATACGTTTCTTCCTCGATGTGATGAAATATATATATTCGATACTACGTAGTATGTGTCTGACTGGACAAAATTTCCCTGGAAGCACACGGCCAGTTTCGCGGTTCTTGCCGCTCGTCAGGCATGCATATCTGGCAATCATTTGATCAGCTTCTTCATATACCTGAACTCAGGAAGTGTGTTTTCGTCACAATAACCTTGTTTACAACACTGGGTTGCCATTGGATAGACAGGTCTTTCAGAGCCTCACCAATATATATATATATATAAATATATATATTCGATTTGTCGCTTCATGCATTTACATAAAGAATTCGATTGGTCAATAGATTAATACAAAGCCTAGACTGATGCTGAGTGGCTGTCAATGTGCAAAATGTTCGGTTGATAACGAATAATGGGATCACGATAACTGGATGGCAAAACTCCGGGTGAAAATGTGTGAACTGGACATGATATGAAAAGTGTTAGCCACGAATGAATAAAACATGTGAATGTGTCGAAAAAACAGTAAATGAGGAGGGGGGAGGTAGAGAAAGTAGGTGTCACATAGAAAAATGGTTAATTGTTCTTATGGTCATCGTAACCGCAGCGCCTGAACCAGAATATGTTGCTTGCACAACTCTTGCTTCATGATACTGATTGCTATGGATTCCGCAGTTGTTAGGATCTTCTTAGGTAATCCTTTGATATGGTTCTTAGGTGCAGTGAAGAAACTTGTAACTGATGTTTCTGGGTCAATTCTGTGTTCACTTTCAACCAAATGTTGCAGGATTGAGCTGTTCAAACTTCTAGCTGTTCCTTTTCGGACAGCGGCCGATGTTCAAAAATTCTCTTGGACAAACGCCTCGTTGTGTGTCAGATACAGCGATCAGTACAAGTGCGCGTGAACTGATATTGAAAAAAAAGATTGGGACTGATGAGGCAATCGATCCTTAAGTTGTTGAGCAATGAATAGCTTAGTCCTGGATGAGAGTCTTAAACGCGTCGCGGGAATACATTTGGCAGTTTCTTTCGATAACCGATATTTCAGGATTTCTAATGTCTTGTCTCCCTTCAAGGGAAAGTTGACAAAAATCTCCTTCTTTCTAGCCATTTGCCCTTTCGCATCGGCTAGTGTCGATTCTATATGTTGTCGAACACATGCATCTGGGTATCCGTCCTTCCTGAGGATGTTTTTTACGTAGGTCATCTCTTCGTTCAGAATCTCCGGACTACAAATTCTTTTTGCTCTGTATAATAGAAAGTTCAATAAATTCCGTTTGTATCTCAGTGGGACGGAACTGTGTGTGCACCCATGGTCTACTATTCTTTCGATATGGCCATCCTTTGTACGACGAAGAACGATGTGCAGAAAGTTGAAAAGTTGTTCTTTTCTATCTCCATTGTAAATCGTATACCCGGATGAGCCATGTCAAATACTTCAATGAACTTAATAATGTCTGTTCCGGAGTCACAGACGGTGAACGTATCCTCCATATATCTGGCGTATCGATCTAGACCGTAAATTGGGTTTCTCAAAGGTCCATCTTCAAGCTTGGCTAAAAATATATCTGCCAGGAGTGGGCCAAGCGGTGATCCTATTGCTGTAGCATCCTTCTGTCTATGGAAATGTTTATTGTACACAAACTGTACGTTCTAAGTACATCTCATCACAGGGATTTTGATCTGAACACTATTTTAAATGATATATTTAAAAAAGTTTCTACTGTCTCCGCTTTTGCACTTTGTTCTTATGCGTCAATGGGAATATTTTACGATAAATATATATATTTATATATCCCAATGGTCCAATTAGTGTAATGTACTGATGCAATGAGTATGATTAAATGATTATGCTGTTGTGATACGTTATTTGAAAATGAATGTTTTTGCGTGGTCTGGGAGTGCTCATAGTCAATCGACCGATCGATCGATCAAGCGAGCTGATCCTATTCTAATGTGCATCCCTCGGTCGTGTCGAAGTTCACGATTGCTTAGTCGGTTGTATCAGGTCTAAGTAAGTAAGTTAGGTCCAAGTAAGCAAACTGACTGAACAAAACGCTTTTGAGAACAAAAAGCCGGCCTGACGAGGCAAATGGCCGCGGCCTCAACCGTAACAAGGTGCCGTTGAAGAAAAGCTACACTTCCAACCCACATGATAACATCACAATCAAGCAATCATACGCATTGCACAAAATCATTACACTAATGTGACAATTTTGAACCCAATATACAAAACTGCAATAAGTCTAAGGAAACGTAAATGTGCATTTTCACTACAGCCTTTCAAACCGTATTTATGTTCCTTTGAAATATAATGC